>JAVCKT010028062.1:14119-25493 GCA_032273925.1 Rhynchotus rufescens | reverse complement strand
AAGAGAGTAGCAGCACCCTTTTATTGGGACTGGAAATAGTCTCCTAAAAGAACCTCAGTGAACTAGAACAACCTCTCTTTTGAGTCCTTTTAGTAATGGGCGACTCCTAGCTGCCCAGAGTCAGAATGGGTCCCAAATCCTTCGGCACAATTTGGGTTAGAATTCATAAAACCAGGGAGCCTAGAATCACCCTTTTAGTGAGAGTGGAAAGAGTCTCCTAAAAGAACCTTAGTGAACTACAAAAAGCTCTCTTAAGAGTCCTTTTAGGAATGAGCGACTCCTGGCTGCGCAGAGTTAAAACTGATCTGAAATCTTTTTTTTGATAAATAGGGTTAGGGTTCTAGACTAATAACAACCTGTTATTTCTCAGATAGTAACAGCTATATATGTTCCTAATCATTATGTGCATATGACCAAAATCTTTTCTGATCCTACCTAATTTTTTGGCTTTCTTGGCCTGCTTCTTTAGTAGTGTTTCCATGTGGGAATCTACATTGTTGTAGAGCTTCTCCATGTTGTAATGGACACCAAGTCTTTAACCAGCTTTTCTGCTGTGGCATATCTTCTTGTCCTCCTCTTATATCTTCATCACCTATTATTCCTACAGACTTTCTGATCAGCTTCTTGTTCCTTTTGAAGTCAAACAGGATTTTTGATCAGTTTTAAAGGTTTTGAAAACTGTTCCGCAGAATTTTAGTCTGCCTTTAGTACACTTTTGCATTTAATTTGTCAGAGTTTACTTTTTTTACTTTAAGAAATAATATCAGCTTTTTCAAAGGATGCCATCTTATTCTAATAAGCTCCCTTGACCAACTTCTTTATCCTACTCATCCTTCTTGGTTTCCTTGAACGGTCGGGTGAGGAAGAAGAAAAGATGTGGTAGATGACAAGTGGCTTTATGGTATCTCTTCATACTTACCACTTTAAGAATACAGAATTGTTTATGTGATCTCATCAAACAATATATTGTTGAAACATTACAAATCTATATCAAAGAGGTAAAAATAATTGGACTTTCTAATCATGTATTATAGTTTTAAGCTTGATTCCAATGAGTGAAAGCTATTTCAATATGGACTATTCAAAATGCTTTGGTTTAAGACCCACTGGACAAAAAGACAATAGAAGGCAAATCTCTCTTTTGGTTCAGAAAGACAAATGGATCTTTTCAACTAGGCAGTGTAATACCTTGTTTTCCTTAGAGTAGTTCTATTCTGTAGTTTAACAATCTACCAAGAAGTAATAGATGTCCAAGCCTCTTATTTAATAATAAGATATAACTGAATATAATATTCAGATATGAAGCAGCAATGTACTTCATACCTGAAAGTTGGCCAATGACTTGAGAGGTAATCTCTTTTTCTAGGTCATGATAAAAAGTTTTATCTTTTCTGCTTGAAGCAACTCAGCAATAATAATAAATAAAATTTGTTATTTTTCATCAGGTGGAAATGCACTGGAAGATGGATTCACTTTTATTTTATATGTGCACAGCAGTTATCATAGTGAGGTCCTGATTTATGGATGATATTATTAGGTACCCTTGTAGGCTAAATAATAACATAAATAATGTACTGTATTAGGAGCCATAGCAGGAGGCATTCACAACTGCTTGTATAATTCCCTCCACTTGTAACCATGCATAACTGAAAAACAAAAAAACAATAGTAAAATTGAAGACTTTCTCACAAGTTAAAAAAATAGATTGGAATACCCTCTGGTCACAGCTGCCTCACAATTAACTCATGGCATTTCTCTTTTCCGTATGTGTACTCACATTTTTCACCTTGAAATGTACCAAGAAATATGTATGGCAACTTCTACTAGCTCTCTAAATCGATAGGCATACTAGTGAACTAGTAAACCTCTATAGCTCAGTGCTGCTACCAAAAAAATCCATATTCCAATTTCCTGAGTTCTTTTACATCCCAACAACATGACTGTAAAGCAAAGTATAGCCCAATATGATTTTTAGTCCCTATGACAGATTCTTCTTGCCTTGTCTTGCCTTGCCTTGCCTTCCCTTCCCTTCAACCAACAAGGGACAGAAGTGAGATATGATCCTTCTTACTGATATGAAAACAGATCCCATCAACAGAATTTTATGCTAGTTAAATACTAGTACATTTATCTAAAAGGTAAAAATGTTCCCATCAGTTGCCAGTTTCAGAGCCAATATGTACTAAAACGCTACCATCTAACATAAAAGAATAACTGTTTCATAGTTATCACAGCTCGTCAGGATTTTCACTGTTCTCATAATCTATAGAAGGATTTTGTTACCTGCCCAATAGAAAATGGTGAGCCATTACTCAAGATGCTGCATGTGCAATGGGGAAAGGGAACTGAATAAGTTCGGCTTTTAAGGAAGCAGATTAAACCATAGAAAAGAAAGAATTGAGAATGTTGTATAGAAAATCATTTTGCTGAGACTAAAAGTATTTTGTCCCTTAAAAAAATGGGCAATGGGAACAAGATAAGAACCTATTTATTCATAGATTCAATTTGCTGCTCTGCAAAACAACCCACATAAATACGATTTTTCAGGTATCATAAGGAATATTTTTGAGTGTTTTAAATTCATGCAACTTAGATTGCTGCAAAAGTTTAATAAATATTGACTTGTTTTTCTCTTTCATGTTAGTACTCTTTATTAGAGAAACCACTCTTTTTTTATCAGGAAATATTTTTTGATTCTCCATTGTTCCCTAACACTGATTCTGTTTCTAGTTGCATGCAACTTGGCAAATTTGAACAGTTACGGCTGAAGGAATTCCCTCTTGCTTGTCCATACAAGTCTTGACAGCTTTTAATTAAATGTGTTTGTGTATCATCTGGCATAATAGACCTCAGATACACAAGGGGAGTCCCTTGGTACTACCATAATAAACTGAGGAGTATTTGACAGGGTTTAATGATTTCAGAAGTTACAATTGCTAGAGCGCGTTGTGGCTTGTCCCCTGCCAGCTTTCCTAGGTTTGAAGATATGTTAGCTGTTTCTCTACCTCCTTCCTACATATGTAGAGAATAACTGGCTCTCAGCATAGTTTATGACATACTAGGATGCTGCAGTATGGACCAGTTAAGCTGTTAGGAAGAAATGCACCCATGTGCCAATCTTTTCCAGTTTCACATTTCCTCAGCTATCCCTCCACAGAGTTGTGACAAGTCTGGGTACTCCTAAACACCAATGGCTCTGCAAGCATGGAAGCTCTCAATGCTGTTATGCTGCTCTGAGAAATCTATTGCTTTATCAGCCTCTGCTGATGGGGCATTTGGGTACTGACTACCCCAATGAGTGTAGCATAAGTTCTATGTTTTTTATTTAGGATGAAAGAGAGAAATGCAGGTGGAGGTTCTACTCTGGCTGTGGAGCTTCTAATTACCTTCTTGTTGAAAAAGAAGAGTAAAATAATGCTTTTATATTATTGAATTGGCATGTGAAGCAAAATCATAGTGCAGTCTCTGAGACACATCCTCCATGGTGCAGTCCTATGGCTTCAGCTTTGCATACAGTGTTGCTTCTAGATGGAGTGGCCAAGCACAAACCATTATGAATACTGATACCCCATGTAAATGTACATGGGAAAGGTCTGTAAAGAACAGCAAATGTAGCACTAAATGTATTTATTATCCAAGTCTGTCACTGAAATGGGACAAGATTGATACCAAATTTTAAAAAACCACAATGACAATTTCAAGATGTGAAAGTATGTGTATTAAGAACATTAAGGAAATTTAATTTAGGAAATTCCATTTAATTTAGGAAATTTCCATTTAATAAGGAAATTAAGACAATGTATATATACTTAATTACCACAAAGAGAAACACATTGTTAAAAATTACAGTTGAGGTACAACTTGCAGCTCCAAAATCTCTCAATCTCTCTCAATTATTTTTTTTGATAGTCTCAGGAGACGGAATGTTCTATTTGTTCCCTGTTCCTTACTGAACTGACTGAAGAAGCTATTAGCCACCCTCAGAGATAGATGACCAATTTAACATGGACTTTTGTCATGGTCCAGTATGGTAGTTCATTTTTCATAAGAAAAGGAACATAAAAATGTTCCATAAAAATGTTCAGCGGAATGTATGTATGTTTCCAAGAGCTCTTTCAGCTCTTAAAGGAAATGACGGGAGATGATACAGCCGTGAAATCATTGGCATACATGATTTCATGATATTAAAATGTGAACAAAGATTTCACCAACTCAGTAAGTTCAAAAGAACTGGAAAAATCAAATGATACCTGCTATTCCTTGCTGCTGCTTGTGTGCTTTGTATTACGATACACTATTTTATTATGCCAATATGTGATATTTCTGGTTAAGACTTCCATGACTTATGGCAGAAGGAGAAAAGAGAGATGGAGTAGCCATGGAGCTTTCGTAATTTGTCATCCCTTGAAAGCAGATTATGTATCCAGGACTTTATGGGAAATCTTGAATTTTTTTTTGTATGATACTCTAGTGTTCTGAGAAATATTTTAAGAGATATAAAACACCTATATTTTCTTCCTAAAAATGTTTGCACCCATATTACAGTTGTAAGATAGCAGTTGTCTGTTTTTAGCTAGGGAAAAGTTCAAGTCTAAAGCTGAGTGTAATTCATCATCCCAGCACTGCAACAACCTAATAACCCAGTTGAATCACTACAGTTCCTTCCCAGACCTTTCATTTTTCTCTGTAGGCCTTTTGTTGTATATCTTTTTGTTTTAAAATTAGTCTCCATTTCTTGTTGCAGCAATACCTTTTTTTCTCATTCATATATATAGTTCTTCCTTCTGTCAAACCTATTTCTTCCATGAATAATTCCTGCCTTTCTCTCCTCAAATGTCAATTCTCTTCATCCATCTATACCAGATTCAGTCTGTCTTGTGCAGGGGCTTGTCCATCTTAGATCCCAAACTGTTTTAGTGACGGAAAGATCTCACTTAGAGTTAAAGAGTCCTTCATTAAGACCCCTCTCACATTCTATATAACTTAATTCTATATAAATTAATAATAATACATCTCTACTGATCATACAGTTAACTCAAATAAACAAAAAAGAGATAAACTTGGTGACCACTAATTCCTTTTTATCTTTTTCAATAATGAACCCTAAAAACCACATTGCTTATTTATGTCATTTCTTAATCATGACAGTGTCATTAAACAGAAAACATGTATGCTCCATCTGGATTATTACAGAATGCAAGGGAAAGGCTAAGCAAATGCAACATTTAATTCACTCTCTTTTCTTTAACACAATAAAGCAAATTGAAATCAATGACTGATTGTCTTTGGGAACATTATCATCAGGCCTGAATACATAAACAATGAACTAAATGAAAAGCTATTTAATCACATACTTTCCTGTGCGTGTCCCAGCCAACACATCAAGAGCCAACAAATCCACTTATTTTATTCGAAAGAGGAAAAGAAATGCATTTTATGCAATTTAACTGTTTCTCCCACATCAGAAATCCTTGATTTTCTTTGAAGGTCTGTATTTAAGAAAATGTACAACAAATCTTTAAAAATATCTGGCATTAAATGCAACTTTAGGCAGAGTCTTAACAAGGCTTAGGTGCAGTCTGGGGCATTTGTCTTCACACAATAAAACTTGAGAGTCCTGATGAATTTAAAATACTCTTCCTCAATGCACAACTCTATGTAACTAGTTAATTCTTCTATCAAATGCTTTAGACTGTTTTGTATTCTTTTCAAATCAATGCTTTGTATTCTTTTCTTCTCCTGACATCTCTTACACGGGACACAGACAGTGCAGTCAGGTCAGACTGTGCATCCAGTTAAAGGTTTGGTCCACTGAGGCTGCGTCAACACAGAACACCTTTTTTAAAAAAAATTTAATTTTACCATTAGCTACTTTACACAATATCCGTCTGACTTCTTGTTGTTCTTTTCTCCCCATGCTTCTTTTAGTTAAGTATAATCTCCCATAGAGACCACAAATCTGGCACACTGTCTGTTACTGGAGAATTCCATAAGAGTCAGCTATCTGTCTGAACAGTACTCAATCACGCTATCAGCTCAGTGAGGTGAAAGGCTTTGGCAGTTAAAAGGCAATGAAACGAAACTTTTGATATCTCTGGAAGTGTCTATAGCTGAGTCTCCTCAACTTTCCCTTTTACAAATAGAGTATATGTAAGAAGGATGAACACTGACTGATGGGTATCCTGGTAAAAAATGACTTGAAAGAACTAGAAGCTAAATGTCTTTCAGTACGAAGTGTTTTAAGGAAAAAAAATATCGCACAGATCACACAGGTAGTGGGCAAGTGGAAATACTGTCATTATTAAATCAAAGCCAACTATAATTTATATTTGATGTAGTGTTTGGGCCTTTTAATAAACTGCTTTTACTTTTTCTTTGAGTTGCTTGATACTTTTGGAGGCAGTATAAGCAACACACTCTGACATGATTTCAGAAGCTGATTTGGACCAGCAACTGTGTCTTTAGTGATTTCGTAAACCTACCTGATTCTTTTCAATTGGGCTATGAATACTGTGAAAGAGGTAATACACAGGAAAGGAGGGATAGAAAGGAGAGAGAGTCCAACATTGGAACTAGTCTATGTTTAACTAATAAGCAAAGTTTTAACTAAGTTTTGAGTAATTGCCATATCTTGGAGATGTAGTAGTCTTTAATGAGCTTTAATGTCTGATATTGCAGCTTATATTGCAGAATCTCAAAATATTTTTCCACTGTGAAGTTATATATGATGAATGTATGTTGCCCACAACCGCCCTTCAAAGCAATTAAGTGCACTCTAAAATGTTCTTGTTTGCTCTGCAGTCACATTTGACTTCAGCTCTCTCAAGACAGAGGGCAGAAAGAAGCAGGAAAGTGGTTTAAATTCTTCTTCTCCTCCAACTGTTCATCTTGCAGCTGACAATACATTTTTGAGCAGGCTGCCTCTTAGTACTGTGCACATAAAGTTGAGTTCCTGGGATTTCAAACATCCATAATTATGCACTTAAAATGTATTGTTTCCAGATGGTAATGCAACCAGTTATTTCAAACAACGAAAAAACGAGTGATTTAATTGTTTTGACAGATAGCGTAAGAAAGTGAAAGGAACAGGAACATGTAAAAAGACCATCATAATGGCCACTGGTAAATTTTAAATATATAGAAAGTATTTAGGCAGAAATGTGCGTCCATAACCTCAGAAAAGCCTTGCTGGCAAAGACAAATTTGAGGTAACCATATCTGTGCACATATGAAAGTCATAGCACATAGAAGTCATATAAGAAAATGGAACCTGCACATTTTTCTCCTTGAATGCTGAATCTGATTTTAAGGCTGGAACAGTAGATGAGCAGAAGTTTTGCAGTTTCATTATCACCTGCAGCATGTTGATTACAGTGAGAGCACCTTGAACTTCCTCTCTATTCCATGAATCCAAGATCACCACCAGTATTAGTAATGTGTAGAAAGCACATGTCTTTATCAGTTCCCGTCAGTAAATTTTTTTGACAAAGTGTGACTGTTCAGTAATATGATTTTACCAATGTAAAAAATGCTACTTAGCTCTACAGATGAGGGGCTGACTGAATCCTTATGATCAAAGTATTCAGATGCTCCAGGTATAAGAAATGTCTTTTTTTTTCCACACACCCAGGACCTAGATGCAATGGTAATTAAAGCAATAAGATCACCCTACATTTTGTATTTCTGTCTGTGCACTTGGGAAGCATTTGCAAGGACATTTATAAATTCTTACTTTCCCTAGTGCAGGTCACCCACAATTGCCCTGGCAGTCAGAACACTTCACCAGTCTGAGGTTTTCCCTCCTCCCTTTTCTGGAAATCATACTGGAACATGCAGCAGGCTAAAGGTCTGTGCACTGCTCTGTGAATCCTGAAGGTCACATCTTGCAGCCCCACGCTCCTTCTCCCATGTCACCAGAAAGTGTTATTTTCATCACAACGATGTGGTTCCTGTCAGGTCCTGGTTTCCATGACCTTCACTCACTGGTGAATGCACATCCAGTGCCATGACTAAGCACACAAGATGCTCTGAGATCATGTCATATATATTTTCTATTCATGGAAATGGAAGGGATAAGCATGTTTTAAATATCTCCACAATAAGCTATGTGGCTTCACCTGCCCATGGAGCTCCCTGCAAACTAGCTGTAAGAAATCAATGTTTTAAGCACTGTAACATTATCGGATAGCTGTCAAGTACTTTGTATATTCCAAATTACGGATCACTTTTTCATTTCCATCAAAGATGTTTAAAGTTATCACTTACCAAGTGTTTCAAAATCCACAGACAATGAAGGGTATTGTTTCCCTTCACTGAAATGTATCTATTTTCCTTAGTTTTCTTTATCAGTGGGCATGTCTGTGAAACAAGAGAAGTCATGCAGCCAAACAGAGCACAGCTTGCTTTGAGGGGAAGCAGCCTGGAGGTGTGTGCATTTGCTCCTATTGTGTTCTTATGGTAATTTAAATTGAGATATGCTCCTGGGACTGCTATAACAAGTCAGAGATCAAGGATGATGTGGCCACACTCCCCACACAGGCTCTCCCAGCTGCCAGGAGAGCAATAGCATATGAGCTGTGCCAGTCCTCTGCATCCATTGGTTGACCCAGCTGGTCAGCAACGTGGTGCTAACCAGCTGCAGCACAAAGATGGATTTGGTCTCAGCATCTCTTCATAAAACCTGCACTATTGATTGCAATGCTGTTCGCTTTTAAGATGTCTTTAATTTATTAGTGAGACCTCATTACCAGCGAGCACTCCAGCCACTGCAACAGCTCTGTCCGAGCCTCTTACTCAGTGTAGTGTTATCTGCATTGTCTCTGTCAGGATGAGCAGAAGTAGCTAATACAGTTGGGATGGGATGTTCTAACACTGCAGTTGCACAAGCAGAGGAGTGCTGCTGCCAAGAACAGCCTTGCCCTTTCCCAGTTCCAAGCTTCTGTTCTTGTCCTCTTGCTGCCCCCAGCCTGCTGCCAGTACAAGTATTTGCACGGCCAAACAGTGAACCAAATGGGATCCAGTTCAAAGACAAATTGAGAGAAAAAAATAGTAATGATTAATTTTATTCCAGATTTGTTAAAATTGGTTTGCTGTTCAGCCATAAGAATGCTTGTGTCAGCCTAGTCAAAAGAGCAACTGAAAGGACAAGGCTTGTATTTAGAGGCAGAGAAAGGGCAAGACTGCTATTCTTGGCTTAAACTTTTCATAGAGCTTTATGTAGAGTTCCTTTTCTTAAAAGCCCTTAAAAAGCCACTGTTATTCTTTTCTTCCTCATTTGAGATATTTTTGAAAGTATTCATTTAAAAAGCGGTTTTCTTGAATTTTTTCATTTCAAGCTTAGTTTGGAGTATGGGGCCAGGTTCTTCCTGATGGTATGATCAAGAAGATATCAATATTCAATAACTGGAACAGGTTTACTGTCCTGCTCTATACATAGCCCAGAAAACAAACTTTTCATGGAACTAGTTTTTCAGTGGGGAAAAAAAAAACAGCATAAGCTCGTTTGGATTCTTATGGACAATTTTTGCATATGCACAATGATAGTGGTTTCTCAGCAAGTGCCTACTCACCAAAATGCAAGGACTATTCTTTTTTGTGGCTCCCAGCAATGTATCTGGTAAAAACAGATATAGTATTATTGCAATGAAGAAGGGAGATACACACACACACACAAAGATGCAAAATTCTACTATCTAGATTTTAGATACTCTATTTTCAAACCCCACCTAACAAGAAGACTGATGAACATAATCCAGCCCCTCAGGAATGAAATCTGTTGAATGAAAAGATGCTGCCTTTGAATCAGATTCTACTCTCTAACCACTTTCTTTATATTGCCTTCTTTTTTTCTTTTCTGCTAGGAAAGAGCTGGTCAAGAACAGTAACATGTTTGCATAAGAGCAAACATTTCATCTTACATTATGCATTTCTTTCAAGTTTCAATATTTATTGTAACATTTGAACTGCGAGGGTTCCCTCAAAGAACTGTGGAACTGCTTGTGATTAGTCACTATGTGTTCCCAGTGTAGCTCAGATCACCTCCTTGTTCCTTGGGGCTAACAAAACTCTCCACAGGTATGAAGAATGAACCACATGTAGGTCAAATTCATATCTAGAAGTTCACTGCAGTTTCATTATGATATTGTTAAGGTCCTTGTGCTGCTGAAAAGATGACATTTCTATTGAACAGTGACATTTGAAATTATAAAACTAACATATTACACTTTTGAATGATTTGATTCAGCAAACAAGTGACAGACACTAGAAAATAAGTGACAGACATTTATGGTTTCATTCACTTTTGTAGAAACATTATACAGGTTGTTATTTGTTCCCAAGTTTTAACCTCATTTTTCCTTTACATAAGCAAGTGGATAAAAAATAGAATTCACAATTCTGTTCTTTAAGATAAGAGTATAGAAAAAACTTCCTAAGTGTTGTTTTTTTTGTATGTAATCTGGTAATATTTTTAGGCTGTGGCATCAACTGAGAGCCATACAGGGAAGTTACAAAACTCATAGACTCTGACTTAAATGTTTATATAAATTCATCAAGATATGTTAGAAAATTTTATTAAGGATAAGTAGATATGACTTCTGGTACTAGAAATGTAAATGCTAACGTAGTACTTATTTCATATTATTAAATTTTTAAAACATTATACTAATTCACTGCAAGAAGCAATGTCAGACAAAAGAACTTGTACATTTTAATATCCATAGCAAGCCCTGCAATATCTGTGTTAACTATAGTATTAAAAATGAACTGGATCTGCAGTTAAAAGTCATAGCACTGTAAATTTGTTGTGGTGCATTAGAGAATCTGGCCCAGTGTGTGTCACAGTTGCTTAATTTATCCATGGTTGGCAGGGTTGCTTTTGCATGTAGATGTATTCACACCCATACAAGCTGTCAACTTGGAATTATACTGAAGGGCTTAGGCAGAGCTGCAGCTGCAGTAGTACTGGGGCAGGGCACAGGGGCTTGTACTGCTCCCTCTCATGCTACCCAAGTACATGGAGGATATCTAAGAGGCTCCCTTAGCTGTTAGCCTGGCCCTGCCTTCCCTGAAGGCTAGCTCAAGGTTCGTTTCACTTACCTTTGTCTACCACTCTACATTTTAAGTAATCTTAAAAAGCTTACAGACTTACAGCTATCATTTTCATTTTGCAATAGGTAAAAATCATACACTGAAGAGAGTGTGCTTAGAACATGACAAAGATACCATCTATCATTGCAGCCCAATTCTGTCTGCTGCTAGAGCAAACTCTCTTCATTACATCAAGGAAAATAATTTACAGTAAAGAATTTATTCAGGGAATTTGGCCTATTCTTTCTCTCTATATTTTTTTTTTTTTTTTTTTTCCTATTGGAAT
>JAVCKT010028062.1:0-12785 GCA_032273925.1 Rhynchotus rufescens | reverse complement strand
AACTTGAAATACAAACAAAAAAAAAAAAAAAAAAAAAAAAAGAGTATATTTACTTCACTATGCCTGGAGCATTATCAGATAATCCTATAAATTCTGAACTATCCTTGAAAAACTGCTAAAACCTCTAACAATAATGTCACAGGCTGGTCTCAGATTCAGACAGTGAGTCCATAAAAGTGGTTGGAGATATTCTTATTGCAGACTTTAGGTTAGGACTTCAGGTTTAGATTTTGGACTCCAAGCATCAAATATAGATATAATTCAGAATACTAAAGTTAGCAGTCTAAATTCTTTGTGTACAGAGGAGAAAAACGCTCATAGGAACTAGTCTCCTGTGTTAATTGTTTAATAGACTAAGCAACTAGACGAGAAAGTGTGATTCTTACCTTCCTCCTTCCCCCTGGCTTCTACAGAAATATCATTTTTCAGTGCTCCAAAGGCTTGCTCTCCCTGTAGGTAATCCAGCAAGTTTAACAAAGAAGAGCCTATCTGCCAATTCTGTGCAAATTTCCATATATGAAAGTAGAATACTGTCTTTTTATTATTAATTCGGATATGCAGAGGCTAAATTATGTTCCACTGAACTCCGTTACGGAAATTGAAAACTGAAAATGTATTTATTTCGGAGTGACACATAATTATATACTTCTAGTTTGCCCTGTCTGCCTTAAATTACTTTATGCAAATCTCATTTTCAAGGATTATGTATAGAGTGAAATTAGATGAGCCCTTAAACAGCTAATATAATATAATTGTGGAATTATTGTGTGTGTGCATAGTGTGCACATACGATCCAGATGTTAATTAGTAAATCAGGTTGATTTAGCAAACAGAAATTTGTTCTGTTTGAGAAAAATTGAATGGTGAGACAATTGCTTCCTGGAAAGTTATTGTTTGTACTATGTGCTCACTGAAAGGAAAAATTGACATGAGAAAAAAAACCCACTTGTATATAAAAAAGAAAAAAAAAACAATTATAGAAGTAGGAATTCATTGCTTCCAACAGTTAGTCTGATGACATTTTGCAAAAAGGCATGATATATTTCCCATGAGTGCCACTGCATTTCAGATGGAATCAAAGGACTTTGGGCAATTTGCATCAGCTGCAGATCTAGTTCCTTGGCCCTTGTTTTGAGGGACTATGGGGCTATTGCTCACGTTCTGCAAAAAGGCTTATAAATTCATTCAGAGCATGTACTCTGCTTTCCCGAGCCAGGGAATGGATGCTATTCAGGAGTTGTATCCACATGGTGACCTTGCACAGCGTGAAAATAGGAAATTTGAGCTAAAATATTTCAGCTCTGTAAACATAACAAAAGAAGGATTTTTAAGCTACAAATATAATAACTATAATTTAGGTCAATTTTGTTATTTAGCAACAAGCAAACAAGTCAGCTTTACCTTTCATATGAAAAGCTGACATTTCATGTCTGAAAATAGCCAGAAAATGAGTGCGAACTACTCTGAGAAAAACATTACCTCTCCTGAAGCTGACAACAGAAATTTTAAGCAAGTGTGTTAAACAACCTGCCAACCCAGGCTACTAGTCACGTTCAGGCCTTACCATTGTGTTCTTGCCTTGCCCAAACTTTCAGGTACTGCCCACATTTCCTGCCACGGTAAAACCTGTGCTGGGCTCTTGGATGGCATCGCTGGCACCACATCCAAAGTCTCATTCACAAAAGCTAAGCAGAGCAAGTGCAGCAGTGTCATGAAAACACTTCAGACCACATTTGCTTCCGAAGTCCTTTGCCTGCTAATAACACAGCTGGGATCACTGCCAGTTTTAAAAAAAATGTAATGCAAGAGCAGCACCAAGCAAAGGAAGGCAATCCATTCGGTGCTCTGTTTCAGATTATATATACTTATATTTGCATTTTGAAGGAAAATCCTCCAAGTATTGCTATATAAACACATGGTGAGTGAGCAGAAATATTTCTAAACAATAATGAATAAATCATTGAGACTGTTTGCCACCACACATTTGCAACTGGACACCTAATATTTTTAGAGTTTTAGTGGAAAGAAAAAAAAAAAGAATGCATGTTCTATTATGGCTAAGGATTTTCCATATACTGTGGTGAAGAAAATTTCAGTAAAAAATATTCTGCATTCATCTAAGAAATACTTTATCAAAGAAGGGTCTTCACTAAGAGAGCACTCTGAGGTAGCAAAAGTTTGTCTTCTTGTGTAAACCTCCTTTAACTTCTCAATAGTTAATGTTTAAGTGGTTTTTGGTTTACAGCATGTGTTGCTGCTGTACCTCTGCTCAGGCTTCTCCATGTTAAATATGAGGATTGCAGTGATGTTCACTTGCACTGAATGGTCCAAAAAGAATCATTTATTGATCTGAAAACAAAAAGAAAAGAAAAATAAAACAACTGTATTGCCAGCTGCCCTGCTTATTTTGATACTGCAGTCCACATTATTAAAAAAAAAAAAGAAAAGAAAATTGTAAAGAAAAGGTAAATATAATAGCAAACACACACACAAAAAAAAAAAAAACCCCAAAGCTTGGTGTTACAGGAAGTTATGCACACAACTTGGCATGGGAAGGCAGGAATAAAAGGAGTTGCAGATCACAGCTAAAAGGTAAAGGCAGAAAAATCAGCGGAAGTGCTGCTCACGACATTTCTTGTCCTGACAGTAACAACATTGGCATGAAATTCGTTCATAATGTCACTTAAAACAATAGCTTTAAAATTAAAAAAAGAACTCAAGAACAATGAACATATACTTCCATTCCATGAAGTACTTATATTTTAATGAAGAATGCAGTTTCCTAGCAGCAAGTGCTAACATCAGAATGAAAAATTAGATCATTATACTGTATATTTGCCTTGAGAAGGATAAATTGAAAATAGGATTTGCTAAAAACACTGATAATATCTTGAGTCATTCATTTGTCTTAAAAGGATATTAAATTTCATTGGGTTTCTTATTTGCTTGAGGTATTTCAAGACTGCTTGGAGAGTTCACAGTGGAGTGTTTTCCTCAGCTGTTACTATTATCTCCTAAAGTACAGCCTATTGACAGATGGAGGAGTGTCTTGATCTCTGCACCCTCCTCCATTTGGGACAGCTTAGAAATTAATTAAAAATTTTCTGATTTCCACCTTCTTTATTTCTTTTTTTTCATTATATGCCTAAAATAAAATAAAAGATCTATTCTTAAGCTCTGATTCTGCAGGCCCTTGATTATACTTACCTAAGTTCTTGTACAATATCTAGGGCTACTCTCAAAGCTTGAAATTAAGTTTATAAATCTTTTTAGGATGAGAGTTACCTTCTGCACTCCTACTCATTGTTATCAGTAACTTCCTCTAAATTATATTAATGATGAAAGAGGCCAAAATGAAGTTCTAAAGGAAGGTTTTTTATATCATCTGTGGTTCTTGTTGTTGTTCAGTGGATGTAGTCAACAAAGTGCATCTCCTTAAGTTTGAGCAGATGATAAGATAAATTTGATGCAGGTTGAGGAACAGTTCCTACAGAGGCAGATGAATCATATATATGGTTAAAGAGGTACAAGGACAATCAGATATTATGCATTTTATGTCTTATTGATATTTTATGTCCTGTTGATATTACTTTTCTACTGATTATTTTAATTGTTGAAAAATATTTTTTTCACATCTTTGATTCTCAAGAATATAACATCAGTATACATCCATCAGTAACAAAACAATTTGCAAGAGAAGTCTTTACTATGCAGTTTTCATATTTCTAATAGAAAATGGTGGTGATATTTTTACATACCTGTGACCAGTCTAGGTTTTCTGCTTTGAATGTGAGATTAAAAGCACAGACTCTACAGGACTATAATTATAGTTCTAGTATAAAGAATATTATTTTGTCAGAGTACAGTCATGCCCACATGAACATATCATAAAGCTTTTGAGTACACTCTTTCTTCAAAGCACACTTAAATCTGCATCCATGCAGCGCAGCCTGTTAGGCATTAAGCTGGTCCATGGGGCTTTTCAGGGCTTACACCAATTTCCTACCTACTTGGCATGCACAGAGCTGTACTAGGACTGTCTTCATTGTGAGACCAGGAATGAGTTTCTATGGTTATTTGCCTATCGGCTTCTCAACAAAATTCATGAATACACAATACTACAAAATACGAGCCTGCTGTTCATTCTTTGCTTTGTACACTATATTATTTTTATGCTGCATTCTCTGTTGTGTTCTAGGAATCCTATGCTTTCTAGTAACTACTTTTAAGGTCCTCTGACCCAGACTATCTCTGCTGTTTATGCCTAACACTTTCAGCTGTATAGCAATATAGCTATATAGGAGGTATAGCATCTGAACATCTCAGTTTCTTGTGCTCACATGGGATTCATGTTTTACAGCATTCTCAAATTATTTAACATTTTTACTACTTGCCTAACCACATATGATTTTTGTTTGTAGAAGCTAATGCTCTGAAAAAAAAATCTGCTTTACAAAACTTCCCTTTCCATTTTAAGATCGGTTTTTAATAGGTGACAGAAAATTGAAAATATTTCAGGAATATGAGAAGGTAAACAGCAAAATGCTAAGAGATTAGTAGAACTCTATAAAACTTCTCAAAGTGAAGTTGAGAATGTATCATTTATAAATGTGGAAAAGGATGGAGATGGTTTGGAAAAGAGATATTTTTCTTTTTTTAAATTCACTTAGGTGACTTACTTTCACATGGTCTGGAAGTCATCTGCTCTGGAATTCAAATTTAGTAATAGAGACTTGAAATCACAAAGGTGAGTGGAATAGACAAAACACATCAATGGCATCAATGGCTTTCTCCCTTTTTTTTTTCTTTTTCTTTTAAAGATTTCTCTTTCTTAGTCCTGGAAGACAGCTTGAAAATAGGCACTTTTATGTGTAAAACAGCAATATGCATTTGTTTCTGCAGGCTGCTGGGAAAAAAAAAAAAAAAAAAGAAGTAACTTGGAGAGGAGAGTACTGCCCTGTGCAGATATTCAGGTCTTCAGACAGTTCTGCCTTAACCAAGAGCACATGGGTTAATGCGAGCTACTATCCATGTACCAGGAGGTGTCTGTTTCCCTGAGAGAAGGAAAAAGGATTTACTTGCTTCCAAAAAGAGACCTACTCCTGGAGAAGAGACTGAGTGAGAAGAGTTATAGTCCTCACCCCACTGATGTATAAGCAGAGGCTGAATACAGTGAGTACAAATAGTATCTTTTTGACAGTAGTTTTTTTTTTTTCCATTTTCTTTATCTAGTTCCCTCTACCTTGTAATTCTTATCAATAATCTCTGTATTATTGAGTTTAACTAAAAACATCTCACAGTGTATTAAAAACTTGACTGAACTGCAGGTATTTAGTCTAATCTCTTTGGATAGAAAATTAATCATCCATAAAATTTGCCAGTTTAGACTAGCAAAATGCACTTTGGGCATCTTAGAATGTGTTACTATCATTTCAATTTACATCAGGTATTCTTCCATCAAAACATATCTGTTTTCCGAATACACACACTTTGGTATAGCTTAGGCACCGGTAGAGCTATGTCTTAAAATTCTGTACGTAAGAAATAAAAACCTCTGGGGCTACTTTGTTGAGTTTTGTACATTGTCCAGTGAGAGGCTTGCTCTGAGCACCTCACACACACACCTGCTCAGGTACATATCTCAGGTCTCCATAAGAGGATAATGTGCCTCATACTTGTCTTTGTGTTGGTCTCCAGTCCTTCCTGTTGTTCCTTCAGTTTGGTCTAAAATTATTTTAATGTTTTCCCATTTAAATTGGAACTGGCACAGAAAGCAGCTTTCCATACCCAAGACAGCATTATTTTTGCATAATCCTGTGATTATTTGACTATCATCACTATTACTGAATGCATAAATAATTAAAATCTATCAGTAGTTGAGGGCTACAATAAATACCGTGCATTTCCCAGACATGCTGATTAGCTACCTTGCTAAGATGTGTCCCAGAGGACAGGTTTCTCCCGTGCAACCTTCCCTGCTATTTGGGAGAAGTTCGTGCATTGTGGAGCAGCAGCTCGAAACGGGCTGCAGGAAAGCAGCACTTGGGAGGAGCAACAGTGCACTTTGCCTTTCATGCCTATATAAAAAAATAAATCATTTGATTTATGCATACTTTGTTGCAGAAAAAGTGGTGCAGCTGACACTTTATGCATGTGTAAAAATACTTTTAAGAGATAGAGGGCATATTTAATCTTGCTTCTTCCCCGAAACGTTGCTAGCCCAAGACCAGAGCGTAGGGATGGGTGTAGGGAGTGCGATGCCACCTCTGCTGGCCTCGTGTCCCTAGGAGGCTCCATCGGGAGGCGGCCGCTCATCCCCCCGCTGCCACGCGCGTCTCTCCCTCGCAGCTCCTGCGAGAGGAGGTCTCCGCCTGCCTTTGCCAAAGGGTTTCTCCCCTTTCCGCGCGCAGACGGGGGCGAAGAGACACGCAGGGGGTCGCACCTGGCCGCCCACCTGCCCCGGGCGACCCGCGCTCTGCCCTGGGGCGGCCTCGACGTGTCCCCTCCGGGACACAGGGGTGCCCTGGCGGAGCAGGACCCCCTCCCAACCCGCTCCCCGCGCTTGAACTTCGCCTGGGCTTCGTGCCGCGCAGCCTCGCGGCTCCTCCAGCCCCCTCCCCGCGTGGGTCCCCCCGTGCACCGGGCACAGCCCCCCGCGGGGCGCCCCCCGCCCCCGCACCCTCCCCTCCGCACCTGGCGCGGGCCCCCGCCCGCCCCCGCCAACACGCCCCCCTCCCCGCCCGGCCCAGGCACCCGCCCACCCCTGCCCAGCCCCGGCCCCCTCCCCAGCCGCGGCCCCGGCCCCCGCCGCTGCTGCGCGGGGCTGCGCTCCCCTCGTCGAGCTCCCAGCCGCGGCCCGGGAAAACCCTTCAACAAAGAGGCGGGAGCCGGGGGGAAGGGCAGGCCGGGAAGGAGGGACGGGCGGCCGGGCTGCGCTGAGCCCCGCGCGGGGCTGCGGGAGCGGCGCCTCCGCTGGGGCGGCCGCCGCCATGGGCTGCTGTTCGGGGCGCTGCACCCTCATCTTCCTCTGCGCGTTGCAGCTGGTGAGTGCGCGTGGCCACGGGCACGGCAGCGGGAACGGGCAGGGACGGCCGCCCAGCCCCACGGCGGGGCGACACGGGCTGCCCTCCTCGCCCCCTGCCCCTAAGTTCGGCGACGCGGCAGGAGCGGGATGCGACGTCGCGGGCAGGGAGGGAAGCGCCACCACCGCCGTCGGGCCGGGCGGGGGGGGCAGCGGTGCCCCAGCCCCCCGCGCCCCGACGGGGCCACGCGCCGCGTGGGACAGGGAGAGGGAGAGAGCAGAGGAAGGAGCCGGATCGGCCGGTGCGGCGCCCGATGGGGCCACGGGTCGGAGGGCGCGGACCGGCCGTGCCGGCGTGCTCGAGGGGGCGCCCCAAAATCACCGGCGCCACCCTTCCTTTTTCCTGGCCCCCTTTCCCTTCTCCTTGCCTTTCCCACTCTCCTTTCCATTTTCCCTTTCCTCCTTTTTTTTTTTTTTTTTCTTCCTCCAAATTTCAAATTCTGCCCATCTTCTTCTATAAGTTGCTTGGGGTTCTCTTTCCCTGATTAAATATTCCTGAGTGTGCAACTGAAACAACAGGGGGAAAAAATGCATCTTCTTCCCATTGTTTACTGAAGTTGGCAGATTTGTTTCAGGGGAAAGGCTTGGCCAGACAAAACAAAAGCAAACCCTAATAATCCTTCCTCTGGCTCATTAGCGGCATGATAAAATAATGCTCTTCCTTTAAGACTTAGTTATAGTCCCAAGAGTATTTTAAAAGATTTTTCTCTTTTCTACTGACTCAGAGTCATCATTTTGCCACATGATCTTTCTTTAGAGGAGCTCTGTGCCTTGCGTGTTTCTGTAAAGGGAAGAAAGTGGGATGCATCTGCTATTGTTTTTTTTTTTTATGCTTTGCCAATCTTTCTAGCTTTCTCTTACAGCAAATTGAAATGGTTTCTGCTTTGGGGGCAATATTAATATACACTTAAATGTGATACGTATAAGTGCTGTGGGAAGTACCTCAGTCTTTCTCAAGGATTTGCACCATACACCTTGGTTTAAAAAGGCTGAAATCTTCATTGTTTCCAGTGGGGGTCTGCACCTCACTTAGATTTGCTTCAGTGTGATGGATGTAGTGTAGAAACTTGAAACAGCCTTGCCAAAAAGCAGGGAATACATCATTTGTAGTTTTTAGTTTTAGGAAAGCTTTTGTAAACATATTTCTGGCTAAAAAAAATCTTCCTGTTTTTTCTTTCTTTTTTTTTTTTTTCCTACTTTTGCACCAGTTTTGCAGATACTGCCCTATTGACTGCTGGAAAATTGCTCCTGGTTTACTTCAGTGCATTTGGGAGGAGAAATAAACCCATCTTCAAAAATCTCTCTGTCCCATAGCTATAAAGATTATAATAACTGTATTTACTATACTGCAGAATTACCTGGAGGCTATACAAATTGAAGTAAAGTGTGAACAGTCACCATAACCTGTAGGGAAATGCATATAAATTTTTTTAGAAAAAAACCCATATTTTATAGAAGACCTCACAGATGATCTAAAAACTTTTAAGAAATGACTTTAATATGTAGTCTTTTCTGCTGCACCTACCTGTTTTATAATAACAGTACCAGTGTCATATCTGTACCTTTTAGGAACTGCTAAATGTCTGTATGGCAAAATGCTTTCACTAAAGTTTATTTTCATTAGAGAAATAGAATCCATGTTTTAGATCTAAGATGTAATCTAGTAGACAAGAACTCAAATCTCAAGTACTTGTGGGGATTTTGGTGATGGTAGCATTGAATTTATGTCTGTTGTCACCACAGGCTGTTTTACATCTTTTTCTAACATCTCAGAGGTCATGAGTATAAAAATGCCTAGAAAAACGGCATCCTCTGACATTACTGTCATTAAGTAAGATTTATTTTACCTTGCATCCATTTATGGAGAGTTGAAAGACATATTACTAACTGTGGACAACATTTAGATTAAATACTACAAAAGCCAAAGCACGTGTAATGCTAATTTGCATCATTTCAAAAGTAAGATGATTCATATGGCTTGAAAAAAACCTTATAAAAGGTGAAAGGTGTCCATGTATTTAAAAAAAAAAAAAAAAAAAAGGAGCTAGGAAGTTGGTCACCTTGGGCATATTGTAGACATGGCAGAAAAGGCATGAATATATGGCAGAAATGGCATGAGCAGCTCAGGCTTAACCTTTAGACTAACCTTTAGATATCACCTAGAGGAAGTTAAGTGGGATATTACAAAATGCAGTTAGCAACACCTTTTATAGTAGACATGTGCCATAGAGATTCTCTGTATTATAAAATGATGGAAAGTAGTGAACTCCCTGGAAGCATGCTCCTGTCTGGTTCTCTGTAGTTCTAAAAGTGTAAGCAGTGTTTAATAACCTCATAGTGCTATTTCTTGATTTATTCAGAACTGACTTCTTCTCTCATGCCTGTTGGGCATCTTCATGAAAATATGTTGTTGGGGTGAAGATCACAATTACTAGGTAAAGAGGACAACAGTTCCTGTGTGTCAGTTTGTAAAATATAGATTGTATTGTTGTGTGTATATAGATTATATTTCTGTAATGGTGATCCTGTAAGTGCATTATCTTCAAAAGGATTTGTTTGTGTATGTTGGGAGAATTTCAACGTAATTGAAAAATGATACTATTTTCATTTTAATGTTTGGATCCACAGAAGTGTTTCTTGCTGAGTTAGGGCTTTTACTTTTCATAATAAATACATTTTACTGCTGAATTTAGTAATGTCAAGAGCATTCATTGGATAATCTTACATAGTTCAATTATAATCTCATTCTTAGATGTCAGTCGTGAGGAATTAATCCCAGAGACCATGTGCCAGGGGGCACCTGTTTGGGAAAGGCTATTAAGCATGTGGATTCCTGAATGGTTAGCTTATACCTCTGCAGGCTGAGGGACAAGTCTGTCTCTGAAAAGTATGCACATTTTGCTAAAGGAATGAAATAAAAGACTTTTTTTTGATCTTGTCATCTCTTTGACTGTTTTGTTCTTTGTACTTTCTCTTACTGCAAGTAAGCATTGCAATACACCTTTTGCAAAGTTGTCAAGACGAGAACTTAAAGGTATGTATATATCTTTCTGTGCATAAATCTGTCGTGAACAGATTACGTGTACATCAGGAAAATACATCTTGAGGATCTATGAATCCTTTGGATGATAGCCATACTTTTACTATTACCATCAGGAGTCACAGATGTTGGCCTTGTTTGTACTAGAAAATTAAAGCAGCTGCCAGAGATGGTGCCTGTGCTAGAGTAGCCACCATGCCATAAAATACTGCAGCATGCAAATGTTTGGAAAATAAAGCAATTGCAGAAAGTATTAAATTCTGAAAGGGGTAAATTGGCAAAGAATTGCACAGAGATTTAGCTGTGTGAATCCAATTGATGTTAATATGTGTCACACAGTGAAAATCTTCATGCTGCTTTGAAAATATATTTCTGAGTAACTGCCATTGCAGGATAATTTTTTTTTAACATTTACATAAGTGGAAGTTTTTGGTACCAAGAAGTACACAGATGTACAAGCATAAAGAATTGTAAATAATAGAGATCACAGATGAGATTTTCAAAGCAGTGAATGGAAGATTAAAGTTACATAGCTGAGTTCCCTTTATAACTTGGAAAATTTTATTGCATATCTTTAGCTTCGGACTTCACTGAGTGCTTTTCTTTGTATAGACTTTGCTTTTGAAGTATAACCTTATGTGATATAGACAGTATAAAATCATCTGTTTCCTTTTTACCCTGTTACTTTCCAAATAATTTGTAAGCAGACCACAAGAGGAAATAATTGTCATGGAAGTACAGCTTCTGTGCATTAATATTTAGAGATTGTTTGGTGAGTGAAGTTGGTCATTTTAGCAAGTTAATGATATTACTCTTGGTAGTTAGCAAGCTACTGATATAACTCTTGATATTCAGAAGATTTATGTTTGTAATTCCCATTAACAATAATTATACTGATGTATGTAAATCTCTAACACTTGGAGATAAGACTGTATCTGTTAGACTAAAAGATAACATTTCACCATTTATTACTATACATAATGCAACTCCAGTGGTTGTGTTGGGAAGTGATATATACTGCGCATAGATTTTTGTATCATTTTAAAATGCTTCATAAAGCTGGAAACTAAGTTCTGCTAAAACACACTTTATGAAATCTTACAATTTTGGCTCTCTGGCTTATATGTTAGCAATATCATACTGCAGTTACTCAGTTAACTGTTTAGGGATTCAAGAGATTTGATACATTGAAAAAGTAAAACCTTTGAACCGATAAATTGCTTCATCTTTTTATGTTGGTAAAGGAATCACTAACCCACTGATCTGGAGAGGAAGCATCTGTCCACTGGTAGAGGAGAGGAAGAAAGGAAGAGGGATTGTGCATGGTACTAACTTGGGTTTTAGCTCTGTACAACACACTATTTGCGGGATATTTTCCTTTCTGCTAAGGAAACTCACGTGAGATGGGTAATTTGCTCAGATAACTCAAATGATATCCCCAAAATATACAACTCCTAGTGATTGTGTCTCACAGGTTGATATGCTTGTTCTACAGATGGATGAATGTACTTAAAGCTAGGGATTGAAATCATGCATCACATTCAGTAGAACAAGCTGAGCAAAATTTTTGCAAGTTGATAATCAAAAAGTTTATAGCATTTGCAAGATCTCTGTCTTCAAGAACACAAGAGTAACAGCTAGCAGTGAGTTTTCAGTTTATGTTTTTTCAGTTAGTTTACACAACTGCTGGAAGATGTCTGTCATTAAAATATACTTTCTTTGTATAGAAAGTGTAGTGTTTAACCACTCCATACACCAAAAAATCAACCTCAACAATGTAGTACCCTCCTCCCAAAACTCCATATAATAGTTCTTTCAATTCATTGCTTCAAAGTTGAGAATTCAGGACTTGAGGAACTTTTCAGAGAGCAGAAGTTCCTTTTTGTTTGGTTGTTTTTTTTTCTATAATGTTGAGATGAAAGATTCAGGATTTTAACAATCATAATAGGAATTAACACTTCATTGAGAAGTATGAGTTATATAGACATCCTTTCCATCTATAAGGCCAGTAAGTTTAGGGAGATAATTATTTTAGAACTATTGCAATCTACTCCTGATTTACCCTTGTTCAAGATGTTCTATATTCTGCTAAAACAAAATTCTTGAGCCTGGGAAACACAGTTTGCTTTCTTGAAAGTCATTGAAATTCAGCAGGAAGGGCTCTTTTGGATCCAAATGGAATTTGGCTAGGACTTGCAGAACTTGAATGTGGGGTAAAGGTTTATGCTTAGAGATCAATTAAATATTTATATTTAATTATATTTGTATTCCAATTAAATATTTAGGGAAAAAAAAGTTCACTGGGAGAACAGTCAAACAATGGAGCAGATTTTCTGGAGAGGCTGGGGCATCTCCATCCTTTAAGTTCAAAACCCAGTTGACATTGGCTTTCAGAAGCCTGTCTTAACTTTGAATTTGTAATCTTCCTTTTCTAAGGAGGATTTTACAAGATGACCTTCAGATGTCCTTCTCAGCTTAGATTATCCCATGGTTCTATGGTTTCAGCCAAGTTTAAAGAATAAGGGCCTTGACTTTTTTCTTAGCAGGATATTTAAAATGTACAGTAATTTAGGATATTTTGAGAGGATTATTTCCTTCCTTCCTTCCTTCCTTCCTTCCTTCCTTCCTTCCTTCCTTCCTTCCTTCCTTCCTTCCTTCCTTCCT
>JAVCKT010028060.1:17601-45212 GCA_032273925.1 Rhynchotus rufescens | reverse complement strand
CGCCGTGGGCCCGTCCTGCGCGCCGCGGTTATTTTGGTAGCGGCAGGAGTCAAGGCAAACTCGCCGGCCTTGCTGCTGCGGCGGCGGCGCTTTTGGTGCAAAGCGAAGGCGCTCGCGGCGCCCAAAGCGGCTCCGTTTGGAGACGCTCCCCACGCTGCCTCCCTCAGAGAACCCCCATGGCGTTGCTCTCGCTGCCAGGCAGGGGCTGCAGGGTTATTTTTCCCCGTTCCTGTTCTCCAGCAGCATGGTGAGGGGGAGGAAGCTATTTTCTCCCTTTCCTCTGCACACAGCCAGGGAGGAGGCTGCGAGTGCCGGGCTGGCGGCCGCCGAGCAGAGCCCATCAAGGTCCCCTCAGCGCCGTCCTCGCAGCAGCCCCGTGGAGGGGAACCCACTGCCACGACCCCCAGAGCCGTCACCGTCCCTGATAGGTGTCAGTCACCCACCCCGATGGTGTTGGTCCCTGCTCGCCAGGCCACATGAAGGCTCCTGCAAAGGTTCCTGTCCACCAGCATCTCAGTCCCCTGCTCCACAGGTGGGGAGAAGGGCTGCAGCTCCCTAGTTACCCCTTGGGGGGGATTTCTAGGATATCAAATAGGGAAGGGAATTCATAGCAGCCAGGCAGGGATGCACAGAGCATCCTGAGTAACCCGTGGCCGTGTCGGGCACAGCGATGGGGGTCCTGCTGGCCACCCTCTTACTTGGGATGTCACCAGGCTGTAGTTTCTCCTGCTCATGTTTGATGGCAGCTCTTGGCAGAGAGCATCTGCTCACACATCACAACCTCACAGAGCGTGGCTGCCCTTCAGGCCCCATAGATAGTCTGGGCAGACCCCCCTGGGCCCTCCCATGTGGCCAACAGGGCCATGGAGCCTCACTACAGAGGCCAGAGTGTCCTACCCTGTGCCATCACCGCACACCATCACCATGTGCCAATGCAACGCACCATCACCACACACCATCACCACGTGCCAACAACACGCATCATCACCATGTGCCAACGCCACAGGATTTACCTGGGAAGAGAAAGGCAAATCCTTCCCGTCTCCTGCTCTAGCAGCCACATGTCAAGCACAGTCTCTGCCTGCTCCAGTCCCTACCCGATGGGGCCTTATCCCAGGACACAAGCAGCCCAGGACTGAGTCGGGAAGACAGGCAAGTCTCCATTTCCTGTTAACCAAGAGCATATTTCTCTCCTCAGAGTTTTATCTCTTACTGTATCTCACTGTAGGACGTATTTTATTTCAACGTTTTGAAACACAAAATGCATAAAAAACCCACAGCCCATTTACTAATGTGCCAGCTTTTAGTACACATTTAATTTCTCCTTTTGACTCAACATGATTCATCAAACTCTGTCAGTGCTGTCACTCCCCAAGAGCCTTTCCCTTCTGCTCTGGGGCTGGGCTGGCATCAGCCTCCTCTTCCTCTCCCTGCTCCATCTCCCTTCTCTCCTGGGGGCTCTTTGCAAGCTCCTGGCTCCAGATCCAGCTGCTGATTCCTGATGAATCCACCCGGACTCCCCATATTGCCCACTCTAGGGCATTCCAGGTCTCTCTTAGGGGACTATCTGGAGTTCATGCTTTGCTCTGCACTCCTAATTCAAGACAAACATTAATTGCAGGATTGAGTGTTGACTTGAGCAGGGGCTTATGCTCAAATTATCACCTCAGCATTAATGCCTCCAGGCAGCAGCAGGGAGCAAAAGCGGTTTTATGGGAAAACATGGTGAATTTAATAAAATAATGGTAGCTCTCCTGCCATAAATCTATGCTTCTATTGTAGGAGGTAACAAAAGCACCTCAAGCAGCCCCTCAAGAAACTCCACAGGAAGACGCCTCTTCTCTTAGATACTTAAACACAACGCAAGACACAATCCATAAGGGCCAAGGAAGCCTGAGGCTGCTACAGGGCCATTGTAGCGAGTGGCCATTTCCAGTGTGACAGAGAAAAGGGGTCACTAACACCAAGGAAAACCTCTTTGGGGCAAAATAATGCAAAAATATCACTAGTCAGAGCTGGAAAATGGAGGTAAAGGACCCAAGGTGCACAGTTAAGCTGCAGCTTAACTGCAACTCCAGGAGCAGAAGAGATCTTCAAAGAGTGACAAAGAGTGGGGGAGGAAAATAATAATAACAAAAAAATCAACAAAACATCAATTCTGTTGCATTAAAGTCCAAAAGCAAATCCCTGGGGCCTGGGAGCATTCCCAGGAATCACCACTTGATCTTCACCATTGCACCCACTGCCCCGTGCTGATTCCTCACCACAGCATCCACATTACACCAAGGCACCACTGTTCTGTGAGTAATAATGTCTCTGAAAATGTGATGTAAAATGAAACAGATCTTTCATTATTTTTAGTGGAATCTACAGTAACTGCTCCATTAAATATTTTCCTTTTATCTAGGTACCTTTCAATCCTCACTGCCAAAACTCCTTTTATGCACTTATTCATAATTAATACAGTGTGATTGAGCCTGTTATAACCAGCTGATGAAACAGGAAGGCTTTTTTTATTATCATATTTTACATTTTTCTGACAAACACACTTGCTGCGTTGAGATATGACCCAAAAGCGTTAGCCTGCAAAGACCCGCTGCAGTAAGGGCAGGCACAGCATCTTGAAACACGTTTGGAAGTCTCCATGAAAAGCACGTGTGCTGTGTACAGGTACCACAAGCAGCCTGGGAAGAGTTCCTTGGAGCAGGAGCGCAAGTTTAGCAGGAAAACTTTGGAGCTGGCCTCTGATTTTGCCATCACCACAACCTGCTCCACGGGCACATGGCTGGTTATGCACCCAAAACACTACAAATCTGACCCCACGACATCGATGGTTCAGTGAGGGTGGCTCCAGTAACACAGGCCTGGGGCTCCCACCCGCAGGGCCCTTTTCCCACGCGGCAGACGGACCTGCTGTATTTGTGACTAACCCTGTGCCTCAGAGGGATGCAGAATCACAGGCCTGGATGCAGTGAGCTCTGATGCTTTCGCAGCAGATAACACCAGTACCTGGATTCCTTCAGAGCCGCGGAGGTAGCGGAGCTGCACTGGAGATGCTGGGAAGCCTCTAGGCACAGCGAGGACGGGTTATTAATAAAAATGCTTAGCGTGCACTGCCGGCATCAACTCGGAATCGATCACAAGCACAAACCAGCTGCTTACGGCTCGCGGGTCTCCAGGGGCAGCCTGCCCCAGGGAGCCCAACCTGCAGCCCCTTGTCAACCAAAACACGCCGCTTTGCAAGCCAAAATACTTGTACTTCAGCACGCACGGAGCTTGTGCCAGCTCATCCCGACCTCCCCTCTCCCGGGAGCCTGCAGGCTGCAGCTCCAAGGAGGAGACCGCTGCGGATATTGGGAAGGTGCTGCAGGACTCCCGCATCCTTCGAGTGCATCCCTGTCTTGGCATCACCGTTCCCACGGCCAGCAATGAGCTGCGAGCACCAGGGTGGCACCGGGAAGAGGCATTTCTGGGACCTCCATTGCTGCATTCCTGGCCTGTGGAGGATTATTATTCCCCATCATCTGCATTGCCAGCACCCAGAGGGGTCCCCACCAAAACGGAGCCTCTGCACATGTAGGCAGGGAGAACTCAGCCCTTTCCCTGCAGGCTGAGCAGGGCCGTGATGCCTGGGAGATGAAGAGGAGGCCGGAGGAGGAAAGGGGAAAAAGAGCCTTAATGACTCGGCAGAAGTTTGTTGAAGTTTACGGCCTCATTGTGCCGCAGCAGCGGAGGGCTGGGGAGAGAAGGGAGCCTTTGAAGAGCGGGATGGACTAATTATGTAACGTAACTGAACACTCACAGAGCTGCAAGCGAGACGTGAGCCGGGGGGACAGCACACCCGGCAGCAGAAGAGCCTTTGATTTCCCTGCTGCTCCCCGAGCTCCCTGCATTAATACTTCAACGGGAACCCTTCCAAATGTGAACATTAGGAACATCTGGGGCTTGAGAGAACATCTCCTGTACAAAACCCAGGGCCACAAGTTTGCCCCTGTCCAGAGCAGGGGGCTAGCTACCATTTGATGCCGTGGCCCAGGGGGTCAAGCCGTGGCACCAAACCACGGCATAATCCTAGGCGGGGCTCGCGTGGGCCCTGCAAGGCAGCCCGCGGCCGGCGAGCGAAGCGGCTCGGCGCCTCCCCGCGACGGCCCCGGCAGCGCGGAGCGCCGGCGGGAAGCGCTTACGTAACGGAGCCGTGAGCCGCGCCGAATCCCAGAACTGTCATCGCTGCCTTTGCGAGCCCATTTTTACCCGCAAAGTGTGGCTCGGCGGCGAACGCGCGAGCTGCAAAAGCAGCCCGTTAACTCGGGGCTGAGACGTGACGTCTTTCCGAAAAAGAAACGGAGCAGAGGCCGAGCAGATGCTCCATGAATATCCGCACCAGCCATGGCACCGCAGGCACCCGTCTCCCTTCCTTCGGCACTTGGTTTGCGCTTGCAGCTAAAGCACCGCGACCCGGAGCTTTGCAGTGACCCGCGATCTCCTCCAGCTGGAGCAGAGGCAGGTTTAAGAGGCTGGAGGGGGAACGGGAACATACCTGGAGAGCTGTCACGGTGGCTCAAGTCAGTGAGGAAATTAAAAGCCCTTGAGTAAAGACTAAATATATCCCTGCAAGGGAAGCACAAGTGCAAAGCAGCCACGGGCTGAAGTGGGCAGGGATGTCCCTGCTTCTGGGAAAGCCTGAGACAGCACCCCTATAGAGAAATCCTACACACCGCACAGGGATGAAATCCATAGAATTATCCTCAAAAGACCCAGCCTGGAGATGCAACCATCTTCCAGCTCCCATTGGCTTCTATGGAGAGAACCTTGTTGCATCTGAGTCATCTTTGCAAAACGATGTTTGCAGCCAGCTGCAGACTGGCCAAGTTGCCCGAGTTTCCTGGCATCTCTCTGGGCACGAGGGGCCTGGCGCCGGCGCCGCAGCCGCCCCAGCAGCCATTAGCTGCCATTAGCCGCCTCTCCGCTGCACCGATCTTTGCCCTCCGGCTGTTTATTGCTCCGAGCACTCACACAGCCCCTTTCCTCTGCAGACCCAGAGCCCTTGGCAAACAGCCCTTAGGAAACCTGGCGACACCCCCGGGTTGAGTGTGCAGGGATGGGGACGTGGGCAGGGTGAGCCTCAACAGCGCCCCAAGCACCAAAAGGAGAATTTAGTCCTGGATGCAAGAAAATCCCCTCTGGGGGGAAATGCAAAGACAGCGGGGAAGACGAAACGGCCTCAGCCAGGATCATGGAGCCGGCTGTGTTGGTGGCTGCTGCTGGGAAAGCTCCCATGGCAGCGTGAGGAGATGATTTTGCAAAGACTTTGCCCCAACAATGTCAAAGTCCTACTAAAATAGTCACTTTTTTCAAATTGCAGAATAATATTTAATGCTTTCTAAAAGTCTCTAAAAGTTTCTGTTTAGAACATGAATAATTTCTACATGTAAAAACCTTTTTTTAAAACTCTTCTTATGATTAATTTTCAAAGAGAGGAATTAGGCCTGGGGAGTTTCCATTCGCTCTACTGCATCGCACAGTAATAAAATCTCCTTCCCTACCTGGAGCCACTGCCTCGTTCGTGGTGCCCTTCGCAATTTATTTTGCATTTCTTTCCCCATTCATTTTACATTACATTATATAAGACACAGAAATTGTCAGGTCCCTGTAAATAGGAATTTGCAACCTCCTGTGGTTTTATACACCCATCAATTCTGCTGAAACGTCTGTGCCCGAGAGGTGCGTCGGGCACAGGGTGCCCCTTCCCACGGCCAGCCCGGAGGCAGGGGCTGGTTCCAAGGCAGCTGCCTTGGTTCATTTGAGTGAAAAAGCACATTTAAAAGGAAAAGTCTTGGCCTAGTCTCATGCCTCATTTTGATGCACGTGAAAATAAAAAGCAATAGGCCAAATGTATTACATTGAGTCTTCTTAAAGACTCTGCTGTAAACAGCTCTTTCATACCGCCCTCTCCCTTTGGATTTGTTCTAGTCCCAGGGAAACCCCAGGGAAGCAAAATTGTTTAAAAACAGACAATTACAGATTAACCCCCCAGATCTTCCCAGATCTGTGATCACCCATCACAGCCAGGAGCAGAAGGCTCCGTCACAGGGTCCAGCCCCTGCCCGGTGCCGAGCGGCAGCTCGGGAAGGTCCCAGTGGAGCTCAGGGCTCCCAGTGGAGCCCAGGGCTCCGGCACTTGCCCATGCCCGGCCGCCCATCTGCCCGGCCCGTCTGTCTCCGCGGCTCGCTGCAAACCTGGGCAGCGGGTGACGTGGAGCGCGTCACCATCCCAGCTCGGCAGGCGGGTCCCGGGGGCAGCCAGCCGGCTCGGTCCCAACGCCCACGATGGCCAAAGGCTGGGGAAGAGCAAACGTGGAGCACAGGAAGGAGAGCAGGCTTCTTCCCGCTCCTCTTCCGCACTCCTGAGGCAGCCAACAGGGAGACGGGGCACAACGCACGGCTCCAACACGTCCTGTAGCCCACTCATGGAGAACAGCGCGCCCTGCAACAGACCCAGCGGGGCCATTGGCAGCTCCTGTGAAGGCTCCTGGAGTAGCATCCCAGGGAGCTGGAGGGAACTTCTGGTTGTGTTTTGCTCACAGAAGTGTTAGTCATATCATGAAGAAAAAATGAAAATCCCAGAGATTTACTTTTTTCTTTTCTTTTCTTTTTTTTTCCTCCTTAAGCTCACATCATCAGGAGGGACTCGTTCATTGGGCACACGCAGTGAGCTTTGTGCACGCTTGTCAAGTTTGGGAGAGCAGAGCTGTGGAAGGCAGCGCTGAGCCCTCCCAAGCCGCAGAGCACCACATCCATCACGAACACACACTCACAAGCACAGTTCTTAGTAGGAATGAAGCATCTCCCATTAGAGATCTTAACAAAAGCCATAAAGAAATTGTTTTTCCCCTCCATTTCAGCACAATAGCAGCTGGCAATAAACCTCTCACCAGCCCTGTGCACCTCCAAGTGCAGTTACTGAGCAGGAAGCATCCAAACAAAGCAAAATCACTGAGCTTTAGAAGTGCGTTGGAGGAGGAGGAAAAGGAGCAATCACTGAATGTCAACCCCAAAAGAGTCCTCATTGCAGCCCATATCCGTCGTGTCGCACCTTTGGAGCTGCTCGAAGCCCTTGAGCAGAGCTCACCACAACACGTCCCCGAGGTGGCAACGCGGCAGATCGGCCAAGTCTGGAAGGAGACTAAGCTCTCCCTCCCCACGGGAACCCGCCGCGCTGACACCAAGAGCTGACAGCAGCCTGGCAGCGAGGATGGGTGGCGAGGAGGAGGAGCGGGAGCTGCGGCGAGATGAAGGTCGTGCATGCGAGCGCCTCGGGAGCCGGTGTCACCGTGCTCGCGAGCGGATGTCACCGTGCCATCGAAGAGGGGGCTCCGCTCTGCGTGACTGGAGAGACCAACCTGAAGCCAGGCGAAGTGGGAACCGAGGTGTCAGAGAAGGCCCTGGCTCACAGCGCATGGGTGTGATCGTGCTGAGCTCTGAGGAGATGAGCCCAACTTCAAAATCCGAACTAAAGAGCAGTGACTAAAAAGCTCCACTGAAAAAAGCATCTTTCCAGAGACCAGCTGTACCTTCTTGCTGAGAAATACGAGCGCCACCTAACATCCATTTCTCCTTCCTTGAGAAAGCCATCTGACTATGCATTAGAAACACCAAATTAAGCAATACATTAGTGTGAGTTGCAATTATTTCAATTAAAATCTCTTACAATAACCAATTACTACCCATTTCATTAGATTAGAAGTTTTTCAAGCAACACACCCCTGTGGAGCTATTACCCAAGATAAAATTGTGTGCTTCACACTCGGACAATGTGGACATTGGGCACATGAGAGGTTTTCTTTTAAAGACATCTGCAGAAACTCTCCCCGTTCACAATCATGCATCAACCGCAGTCTGAGTTCAATCCCCTTGGCAACGTTCATCCATCCCACAGGCTCTGGCTTCAGGCATTCCATGGGTGGAAACCCTCTCTTTTTGGCAAAGACCTGCCTTCCTCCCCTGCACTTGCCTGGCTGATTTTGGTGCCAGGGTAACGCATTTCTCAGCCGTGTCGCTCCTGCCTGCAGGATGCCAGGGCTCAAACTCCAAGCCTCTCCCCACCTGCTCCCAGGAATGACATTGCCTTAACATGGGGAGCTCTTCTCTGGGCATTTCCCTTGGAGAAGGTCTCACCCTGGCTGTGGCCACGCATCGAGAGCTGGTGTGAGAGTTGACATCTCTGACGGTGAGGAGACACTTGGCATCAGCCAGCACCGCGCATGGTGGTGGCCAAAAGCCAGAACGCAGGTGCAAGAGCAACGAGCCTTGGAGAGAGCAACGAGACGGGGTTTTACTACAGGCACAGGGAGCTCAAGCACTCAAGTCATGTCTAGGCTGGCCTCAAGAGGGCTCTACCACAGCACCGTGAAAGAGCAGCCACTAAAATCCCTGGGGACAAGGAAAAAGCAGACCGGATCTGCGGCCAAGCAAATGGCCCAGGGGGAGACACGGACCCCGAGTACCCCATTCCGGACGGGCACCGGACAGGAACCTTGCTACACATCCACATCTGCACGACTGTGTGTAAAACACACACAGGAAACTGCAATGAAAACTCCGATTTGCAGAGTGCAAATGAACAAGTTTCCATCCTCTTTTAAGGGGAATATTATTCCACAGAGAGAAAAAAAAAATCATAGAAAAACACACTGGTAAACACACAAGCTTTTCAATACCCCACTGCAGAGAGCATCCTCAAATTGCAGAAATTTCAGCCACAGTGCCAATATCCAACACTTTGGAATGAAGCACAGAGTGACTGCTTTGGAAAGTGTCATTATTCTCAAGTGTCCGTCTTGTCTATGGACTCTACTATTAAGCCTCCCTTTATCAAGCAATACTCTTATGGTCTGTCAGTAAACAACATGGCCACAGATCATCACTTAGAGAAAGATAATAGTAATAGTAATAATAATAATAATAAAACCAGATGTCCCTTCCTTGGATGATGGAGACATAATCACTGACCATTGCTAGGCCAAGGAGGAAAAGCTGACTTGAAGTCCCTCAATTCCTCCAGAAAGTCACAGAGAGCCCTTGGGGAGCACTGCTGCCCTGCCCAACTAATGGTCTGACACAGTCTCTAGCACAGAAAATAACTCTTTAAAATGCTTGCAAACTAACATAACTCTTGGAGAGCCTTGCTTCACCCAGTGTTATAGGCTTTCTGCCTAAAGGGACAAGTGTTCAGGCACTAAAGGATGCCTCAACACCTAAGGCACCCAGGAACAGAGGAACCAAGACAACAACAGCACATGAAATTCAGCATTAACATTTTACATGAAGTATAATGTAGAAATGCAGTGTTTATCTGAACCCTCTGACAGGCAAGAAAGAAATAAGGTTTTTTTGAGGTTTGCTACTGCAGTAATTCAGCAAATGAACACAGCACGAGCAGAAGACACGGCAGCTCCGGAGCTGGCGCAGAGCAGCGTTCCAGGCTCCTGCACGCTGCATCCAGCGCGGGTCTGAGGCAACTGCTAAGATACTTGTACACTGCCTTTAAGGCCCATTAACTGAGCTGTCGGTCAGGAGGAATATGAATTTTTCCTTGCAAATTAGTGCCCATATCTTTGCTACAGATCCAAGCTGGTGCCAACAGAGCCGAGGCAAATGCAGCATGGCAAGGAAATCTGCGCTAGCTGCAGGGGTTCAGCAGGCAACGTGTCCGCTTCGCTCTCCATAACCAGAGCTGAAAACAGGAGATAATGATGAATTATTCTCCTTCTCATTAGCTGAACGTCCCAGAAACAGAGATGTCTCTGAATCAAATTTCAGTCTTGCCTCTCTCCCAATCCACACACTGTTCAACCTCAACCACAGGATGAAGCCTCTGAAACACAAGACCTCACAGGAGGACGTAGGTGGCCATTTACTAGCCAATTTGCTGCAGATCTGGCGGTGACCCCAGACACGGTGACAGCAGAGATCGGAGATCAGGGCAGGTTTCGCAGCTACAAGCAGGGGCTGTGCATCCTGCTCCCACAACAGCGAGGGAAGGAGTCGGCATCACCGGCGCGACTGCAGTAAATTACCTCCCCGGGGAACACGGAGGCAAGCGCGACTGTGCAAGTGGTAGAAACAGAGCAGAAAAACCTAACGCCTTCCCATGACAGTGGCTGCGGAGGCGTCTCACAGACTGTCACCGCTGCCACCGGGAGAGCTACGGCCTCGGCGCGGCCTTCGGGCGTCGCGGAGGCCAACAGCAACACTGCCGTTAATGTCTGCAGGCACTGGACTTGGCAGGGGTGACAAGAAACATCATCATCTCCTCACCAGATCCGTGGGTACGGTCGTGTAATTGTGATACTTGCCTGGCACAGAAAGAACCAGGTCCCCTGAGGATCTACGTAGAGGCTTTATAAGCCTCCAAGCCTCTCCGTTGCTGGAGACATGGACAGACATTCTTAGGTAATTAGAAAAACCAGTTTTTCCCTTTCAAGCCTATCCTCCCAATAAATTGAATAGAAACCAAACTAAAAGTCAACAAATCTGGAAAATACACGAGAGAGGGATGGAAATCTGAGGCCAAAGTGTTAGATTGTGTTAAATAACTGAAAATCAATGGTCTTCTTTTCATCACGGCACAGCTGTATATACTATATCACTCCAGGGATGGTTCCCCTCATTCCACCAGACCACGTGCACTTTCTTTTATTGCTAGCAAGGGCCAGCTACTGAAAGTAAAAGCAATACTCCTCAAAAGAAAAATGATATTTTATTTATAAAATAGTAGACATAATTACAAGAGAAGTGCACTTCTCTTTCTCTATTACTTTCATAACTCTGCTAATATTCCTGCTGATGTCTAGGGTATCCTGCCTTAAGGGGGAGACTCAAAGGAATATCCACAGGTACCGGGAAAATATCAAAAACAAAAGAAAAAAACAGCATTTCAATTAAGACACTAAGCTAAGTAATCATTACCAGAGATTTGCAGAAGAAACCAAAGAGTAAATAGGTCTTCTGCCCTCACATCACACCCAGAGGCGGGATGAGGATGCCAGTGGCGAGTGTTGGTGGAAAATGGCTAGTGTGAGTGGAAAGGACCATGAGTGCTGAGCACAGATCCCCTGGCTCTGCTTCCACCTCAGGGTGAAGCCGGGACTGACGGCAAGACCTGGTCTTCTCCACAGGAAGCGCGGCGCTCGCTGGCCTGCCACCACACCGGGACTTTCTGGCGCAGGGATGACTCAGGGAAACAGGGTAACTCGATTAATAAATGTTTTAATTTTGCCTTGCCAGGTGGCAAATGCAGAGGAGGAGCAATTAAATTTGAGCAGTCACCCAGGCACTAAGTTTCCTTTCAGATCTTGCTGTCCCCATCAGTGCTCTCAGTCCCTGATCTGGAGCAAGGTGCGGGCAGCACAAGTGGGACTTGCAGCCCTGGCAAGACGCTGCAAATGCAGTAGCTGAGACTGGCTCTTAGCATTGACCTGGGTCTGACAGTAACAAATACCATGATCCTGCTTTCTCATTTAGGGAATCAACCTGCAGGAAAGGAAGAGACCTTGGCCAGAGAAATGCTGTGACAGAGAGGAGCACCAGAGCTGGAGCTCCTGAAGCCTGGACTGAAACCTGCACTAGTGCAAACAGCCCAGTGTGGACTCCTATTACAGGCCAGAAACTAAAACATTGCCCATTACATCAGCACCACAGAAATGTCTTATTTCTGGATGCAAACCAGAACTTTTAAATTAGCATCTGCATTTTCCAAATAAAATGAGAGCAACGACCCAGTAAATCAAATGGCACTGGAGCAGGTGCACAACCGAGCACGTTTGCAAGGGACCTGGGAGAAGGACACAGACCTGTGCTCAGGCCCATTAACTCAATGATGCATCCAAATAGGAAGTTACTTTGGGCATGAAAACTGCAAGGATAAGATCCCCAAAGCCTGTTATTTCAGCAATACGGTTTTCTCCTGCTATGTATAATGCAACCTGTGATTTAGAGCCACCACCTAGCGACAAGTTTAAAAGGCAGAGCCCAGACATCAGGAAAGTCATACAACAACTTCCAAACTCTATCTGCCCTGAAAGAATAAACTTAAAAGAAATGGCCCTGTTTGTCAAATCCTCTATTTTCTTGGTTATGCAACATCTGAAGAATCTCTGATCTGAAAAAGGAAACGTTAAAAATTTTATAGAGATGCTACTGAATCCTTCTGCAGCTATTCCAAACATCCTCACCCATCAAAACGATTCTTTGCTGATAATTAGTCTCAGAAAGATGCACTTAATCAAAGTGACATCCATTACTTCTTGCTACTGTAAATAGGACTGTGGCTTTTGATGCTGATTTTCTGGAAAGTATTCAGACTATTTAAATTAGGCAACAAGCAAGCTCATTAATGGAGTAGCTCTGAGATAAAGTTTAATTTTATTTATGGGCTGATTTTTTTTTTCCTAATATACTTGCTCCAACTCAGTTGTCAGCACTGCCCAAGAAAAGAGAATGCAGGAGATCAAAAACTGCCATAGTCAGGATAGCAAGGATCAAAGGAATGACACAGCTTGTGGGATAAAACAATATTTATCAATTCAGCAGATGTGCTTTCTCAGCTGCCTTTCATCAGCAAATAGCAATAGCACTTTCGAACAGAAGCCTTCCTCACAAATCCCAAACTCGTGCCACCAACGAGCTGCTGCACTGCTCCTTCCATCGGACCCTTGGCCTTGTTCCCGCACCCATGTGCTCCCCATGTCACTGAGTGGAGGATTCCCGTCACTGCATGAGTTGTGTGCCATGTATGTGAAAGGGAGACACACAAAATCGGTTCATTCCCTTGCCTCTTCACCTTCTTTTTGGTTATTGGCTCAACATTACACACTCCTGCTTCTACTGCTATATTCCAGTGGCTCTGGATACTTTAATGGCAACAAAATGTCAGAGAGATAAGAAACATGATACTGCCATAACAGAGAAAGTCACAATTCTTTTTTATTTCAGTATCCTAACACCAACAGACCTTCCAAAAAGGGGGAAAGGAACTTTTAAACTAGACAGGACTTTTAACAGACAACTGAGGCAAATTTCAGCTTCCCAAAGGAGCCCAAAGCAGAGTTCACCTCCCAGGCTCTGCTAGTCAGACTGAAGTCCTGGGAGAGCTGTCTGTGTGCTCTGGATATTTAGAAGTGAATGACAGTGAGTGCCACTGCAACCATCTAAATAACCTGCCTTGCAAAAATGTCAAGACAGACACTTAGACACAGCTAAGCCCAGTCTTGTACATGCCTCATGGCAGAGAGTTCCAAAGATGAATCAGAAGACCCTGGAACGAGACCTTCCCCTGGGTGACACAAGATCTACTTGACACCAGGCTCTTGCTCTGCTGCACCTCCCTCTTTATCTTCTCCTTTCTCTACTACAGGTCTTTTCCTATCTGCTTCCTCTCTGATTTATTGCTGTCTCCTACACAATATTTAAAATACTATTTTAATTCTCTTGTCAACCAGACTGCCTGCCAAAGAATTAGCCTTCCGTGGTTAGATTACCTCTCCTTACCTTTTTCAAGAACCACAAGTAAATGAGCTGTAGTGTTTTCCACCTGCCTTGGTCGATCCTTGCGGTTCCTTGAGGTACCTGGACACATCCCTCCGCCTGCCACCCCACAGCTCTCTAATTATTCACTGACTCCAGCAGCTCTGGCCTCCTCGGGCTCCAGCATTACCTCATTCCCTTACCTCAGCCGCGTTGTGTCTCTCAGCATCCGCCGCACTGAGGATGGGTTAATAAATTTCCAACCGAAGTGGTTCTAATGCCCCAGAAGTGAATTGTGGATTCCCATAACGCCTCTAATCCTTTCAGTCTTCTGCTGACCCCAGAAACCTCATCGCTTTCAGCAACACGCTAACACACTGGGGGAGTTTTTCAAAAGCTAAGATTAATGTTTTTAACATTGCTTCTAGGAAGAAATGAGATGCTTGGTTCTATTGTTGTTTTCTTCCACTGTTACACCCCTAAGTCAAGGAGTTCTGCTTGTTCATTCACCATTCCCCATACTGTTCAGGTAGGGAAATTTTCTTCAGCAGTAAGAGGCCGCATTGCTGTCAGTGCTGAAACAAAGCACTTCAAAGCAGAGCTCTGAGCTACTTAGTATTTATAAACACAACAAAGTCAAAAAGTCTTTCCCTTTTTCTTCTGCTAGACTAAATCACCTACTTAATTGGTTCAGAGCAGACTAATAATCTACTAGTCATGATTGCTCTGGAGAATCTGCTTCAGCTATAAGGTCCCAGTATCATTAATGTCTTGTACTGCAACTGATGCCTAAAGGTAACATTTCCAAAGGCCTAGAGCAGTGATTCACCTCAATTCCTCATTGTCAGCCAGACTACATGTGAATAAGAGACATGTGCTCATAGCTTTGCATCCTCAAACACACTGAAATGTTCAGTATTTTCTAAATGAAGAGAAGAGTTATTAAAAAAAGCAGACAAATGAAAACACATCAGCACCAAATAAATAGTGAAAAAAAGACTTCTTGAGACACAAAACTGATGGATTTGCCCCAGCATGATCCAGAGTGTCTCCACACTAAAAATAAAGAGAGGTTCTGAATAAGAAACACTCTAAGCCAGATGCAAATGGAGACTAACAGTTAATACCATCAGCATCCTGAATAAACACAATCTGCAATCTCTGTCTTCAGTACTGCAGATCCTTCCCAAATATTTAAAGATGAAAACTATCATAACTACGACCTTCATGCTTCTCCAAAAGAATCCAGATCACAACCATTCTGAAATTCAGAGGGTATTTTTTTTTAACAGGAGAAATTTCAAGGCTGACTCCCACCTGATGTCATAAATCTATACTCTTTTTTAAGTATCTGTTAAGGAAATAAAAACATTGAAATCTTGAAGATCACAGATGTCTTTTTTTTTTTTTTTTTTTTTTTTTTTGAATATAAATTTATTTGCAGCATTAACAAATATATTTGATTATTTATAAAATGATTAGATCCTACATTATTGAACATATATTCACATTTTGTATGCCTGACATTTAAGGACATTTAAAAGAAAAAATCCAACCTTTATATCTTTTAACTTGGATGCATAAAAGCTTTTATGCGAGTATACGAGATACACAGCAGCTACCCGAAAGCTAACTTGGCAGTAGCTGAAGACTTATTTCAATAGGAGTTACAGCTCTCTGTTACTGATTACAACATGCAGTTAATTGGTGCGAAAAGCTGACAATCTTGTTGATTCCCCCCTGCACTTTAGCTCCTTGAGTTTTGTGGTATGAACAGAGTTGAAAGGATGATTGTCCTTGATCCTCTTTATTCAACTGCTTCCCTCAAGGAATTCTCTTGCCACACATGACATTTCTCCTTTGGCTTTAGCTCAGTAGTCAACCTGCTAACAAATTCCTGCCTGCCAGAGAGCAATGGCATTTGGCACTCAGTCCACAAAGGCCATTTCCCTTGTCAGCCCAGGAAACAGAGCTGTGCTGCATCCACAGCGGCTGTTTGGAGTCCCTTTGCTCCCACCAGGATCCAGTGCTGCAAAGGCAGCTTTGGAGGTAGGATTCAGCCAGTCTCTCCCATTAAATAAACGTGCACTCAGACCAGACTCTACACATAGTTTGAGTTACACCAGCCGCTCATCGTCTGTGCCCCAGACACCTTCCTGAGGCCCCTATTCCTCCTCCTCGCCCCTCGAGGGACTCCCAGACAGGGCAGGCTGCCTGAAAAAGCTGCACACCTTGGCACCCGCACGGCAAGAGTCCCACAGGCCAGTGGCCGCAGCAGCCGGCGCGTTCCCCGAGCAGGCTCGCCTACGCACTCGGACACATCTGCGCACAGCCTGGCGCCTTCTGCCCGCAGCACGGGTGGGACACGGGCGTCCCGGAGCCCCCCGGCCCTGCCAGCCCCGGTGCCGGTGCCCACACGGCGAAGCCGGCCCGGCCGCGCCAGCACCGCGGAGAGCTCCACGCCGCGCGGGATCAGCACCACGGAGAGCGCCGCGCCACGCGGGATCAGCACCACGGAGAGCGCCGCGCCGCGCGGGATCAGCACCATGGAGAGCGCCGCGCCGCGCGGGATCAGCACCGCGGAGAGCGCCGCGCCCCCAGGTAGGCGCCCGCGTCCCTGTCCCCGTCCCTGTCCCCGTGTCCCTGTCCCCGCTGTGTGTGTCCGTGCCCGCTGTCCCAGCCCGTGTCCCCACGCGCGGTGTGCGCTTCCCTGGGTACACGTCCCGGTGCGTGTGCGCCTGTCCGCCCCCGCGGCAGCCCGTACCTGTCGTCGCTCTGGAAGGACTGGTCCCCCAGCAGCAGGTCGCGGAAGCGGTAGCGAGGCGGCAGCGGCAGCACCTCGGACTCCAGCTCCGTCATCTTCAGGGCGGCGATGTCCAGGATGACCCCGCTCTTGCGGCTCCCGCCGCCGTCCCCGCCGCCGCCGCCGGGCGACGAGAGCCTGCGGGAGAGAAGGGGGCAGCGGCAATGGGGGGGGCGCCCTGCCCTGCCCTGCCCGCCCCCGCCGCGGCACCTCCCCCGGGGCCGGCCCCGCAGCCCGCAGCCCCCCGGCCGCAATTACATTGCGGGGCCGGCGGCCGTGCCCCCCCGGCAGAGCGCTCCCCCCGGGGGCATGGGTGGCACGGGGCGGCCTCACGCGTGGGGCGCCCGGGGGGGCCCCGGCGCGCCGCCCGCCGCCCGCCAGCGCTCGGCACAGGACATTTGCTTCTCAGCAGGCAAACAAAGAGCGCGAGAGGAGCCAATGAGCAATGCCAGGCGCCGGGAGGAAATCAAAATCGCTTGCAGTAAAGATCTAGAGCTGACAACAAAACCGGGATCCACCCCCGGCCTCCCTCCCGCCTCAAGGAAAAGTGTGGATGGGAGGGAGAGGAGGAAACGGCACTGTAACACGGCTGGAAGCGTAAGCACAACCTCCTTGCCGGGCAGCTGGCCCTTAAATCATCCCAACAGTCCCAGTATTAAATGAGAGACCACGAACACTGATGAGTCAGTCATCTGCTCAGCCGCCAAGTGGCATGGCACAGGATATATCATGGTCATTCCTCAGCACACCAACAGCTCTCCAAGCACAGAGCGCCTCACAAACGCCTGGGAGTGACCCCGGTGCAGGGAGAGCTGCCTGTGATCACCTGCATGCAGCTTTCTGAGCACACTGCCCTGCGACACTGAAGAGATAGAGGAAACCTGAATGGGTTATTTAAGACAGTTAAGAGCTTGCCTTTCCTCTCCTTTTTTTCAAAGCATAACTGAAAGTTCCCCTTACAAGACAAAAGCCCTCAGGGACGTGCAGCCTGCATACAGATGCACAAGGCAAGATCACCGGTCCTGACCCATTAGTACCTGGCTTCCTCAGTGAAATCCATCTGTGTCACCAGCATAATTCGGGGTCCGTGAGTCCTTTGTGGAAGGTGGGACAGGCAGGGAGGGCTGAGGGGAGGACACAAGGTGCCGTGGCCTGGCTGCAGCTTTGTCCCTCACAGGTGACACTGGAGGGCAAGACTCCTGTGCGCTTCCCAGGGTCTCACCTCAACCATCTACAACACCAGATCCTACCATTTTCCCATGGCTTTGCCTCCAGCACACAGCATTTAAGCTTTCTAAAGGCAAAAGACCTTCAAGAGCTTAATACAAAATTGGCAACAAGACAACACCTCTTATTTTGCTGCGTGCTGCAGAGATGTGACCTCAGGGTCTCCCGACTGTTCCACACCTTTAACAACTCAAGCCCGTATAAATAACTTCCCAGCTGACTGGGTTCTAAAGTCCTCCTCAGCTGCTGCTTCCAAGTTTCTGGAAGAGCAACCAGCACACGGCATTTCTGCTGAACACAGCCCCGAAGATAACTGCGCTCGCTCTCAGCGCTTTGGGTGATTTTCACTGCTGCTGTTTGCCACTTAATTCCATACCCCCAGAGCCTTTCAATTCCTTTTATCTGCCATACGCACACACTGCAGTCGAGGCTCTGCACTGAGTCACACATCCGTGCAGAGCCTTGGGCTTCAGGGAGGTTATTCTAGGATATAAATTGATCCAAAACTTAGTCTTTAAGAGAAATCAGGCCAAATTCCTGTCAACTCAAGGACTCCCTCTGGATATAGACTGATATAAGTATAGCAGTTAGCTGCCCATCTCTAGCCCACAGGGCAAAGGGGCATCTAATGACAAAGCCACAAGCAAGCCTTGCCTCTTAAAGCTTAACTGCCATGAGCCAAAAAGCTAATTTCACCAGGCTACCTCCAGCAAAGCTGCTGGCCCTAACATGATTTATTGAGGCCAAGATAACATCCTAAAATGGGAGTTTTTGGCAGGGAAGGAGGGAGAAGTCATACCAACCTTTCACTCATTTTAAAGTGGGGGATCAAGTTCCTGCCTCCAATTATAAATCCATTCGAAGGAGACTTTCTCACCCAGCAAACTCCCCCACTGACTAAGGGCCTGTTTCAGAGAGCAGATGCTGCCGTCCTCCCCAGAGCCGCGGCAGACTGAGGCTCTGGGCCACAGACTGCCCTGCGGAAAGGGCATCTTCCCGCAGAGCCGCCACTGCGGCTCGCGCTGCCCACGGCTCCCACCGCTCCATCACCAACCAGCTCTGGGAAATCATCCGTGCTCGCCGAGAGCTGAGGCTGCTCCTATCTATACACTAGTGTTCGCTTTAAGCATCAAATCTTGGGTTCTCTATGTATCAGGCAATTCTTTTTTAACTAAATTATTCACTCTTGGCCTCAGATCATATGTCAATTTTGTGAAGCAAAGCAAATATTTACGGCTGTCCTTTCTTAGTGTTAAGAAATTATAGTAAAAATATCTAATAATATCAGTATCTCTGGAAACATAACTTCTGCTACACATTTGCATCCGAGTTTGTTCTCAGATATCCACAGTAACAGCTAAATTTTGCATATATTATTCTTGCACAAAATCATTCAGAAATTTAAGAATTTGGCACGTTTGTTTGTTCTGGTTTTAGAGGAAGGTTCAGCAAATAGGTATGACTTAGATTATACACACCTGTTTGCTAAGGATATCTTTACTGAACAGGAACTTTAAGATACAGCCAATGTCTTGGGCAGAAGTGCTATTGCGCTGTGCAGATTTCTTTACATTGGCATGAAGAATTTGCCACCCTCCTCTCTCCCCACACACAGCCGTTCTGAGCTAGAGAGAGGCCACAGAAATCCAGCTAGTTCTTCCAAGCCCTGGTGGTATAAAAATAAAAAATTCATGAACAAGATTTTTTATTGCACAGTCTTCAGATATTATTGGGGAAAAAAAAAATCCCGGAGTGGTCTATAGCTAAATACAGGACTGAAGTTTTATTTTTATCTTGCCTTCCTTTCCTTTCTGCAGGACCACGCACCACCAGACGTGCATGGTGCAATGGGCAGGCAGAAATGGAGCCGCTCTCCTGCACCCTCAGCACGCTGCTGCCTCCCTCAAGGGGACAGTGTGCGGCTCCATGCCTTGGGAATACAGAAATAGGGATCCTAATGGCATCTCCCTGGGGATATCTCCTCCTGCTGACCTGGACACAACCACTTGAGCAAACCAGGTCCCTCTCGCCAGGTTTTCCAACACGGAGCAGCCGCCGTCCTGCTTTTCCCTCACCACATTTCAGCGTGGGGCGCGCACAGAAGTGATGTCCCCAGGGAGGAGACTGCACCCAGCAGAGCAGTGACCTCCATGCCGAGGAGCCCGGCGCGCTCCTGGCTCCGGGCAGGTCACCAGCCGCTCCCCAGGGCAAGGGCTCTTCCAAGGCTGCTTGCTGCTTGGCAGCCTCAGCTACTGGCACGCGTGCCCTCGTCCCGCCTGCGCAGCCAGCTCCCATGGCACGAGCGCTCCCGGCTCCGCTGCCAAGCTTCCCAGGCGCCCACGAGCCCTTGCAAACAAGAAATCACTCCAACAGTACCCTGCAAAACAGGAGTCCTGCCCCCTTGTCCTTCCCCACACCCTGTCTCCAGCCCCGCTCCAAGGAGGACTAGGTCCCGTGGCCCTGGCGTGGGCAGAGCTGCCGGCCCCTGCCCAGCGCTGGTGCCACCTGTGGAGACGGGCTCAGCAGCCACCAGCTCTCAAAGCCCTCCTGGCCACCAGCCTCCTTGAGAAGCCGAGCTGCTCAGGAAACGCTGCCCTTTCATTTTCTATATTTATTAAAATATATATAATCATCATTTATTTGCTTCTCCTCCCACAGCTCCCATGGTTACCAGGTTACAGGGGCTTTTTGAGCGACGTCTCGGCGGGGTCTCCCAAAGGCCAAGCGCTCATGGAAGCACGAGCTCCTTCTCCGGAGCCAGGGACAGACTCCCCCTCTGCAGTGACAGGGACAGCTGAGTGTGCTGATGCCACCAGCACTCAATTACAAGAGACTTCGGAATAGGGAAAGACACAGGGCTTCGACTGCAATGGGGGGAAAATAAATAAATAAATAAATATATAAATATATAAATAAACACACACATATTGCCCAAGCTTAAGCAACATAGTCGTCCTGCCAGGCTATGGGTGCTCTCGCATGGGAAGGAGCGGAAAACAGACACCCCGGACTGAGGCTCCGAGCTTGATATGGGAAAAAGGAAACAGGGCAGTATATGTATTGTGAAACTTGTTTTTAAAAGATTATTTTCTCTATTTCATGAGCCTTTCTCTGCACCCATAACCAGCTGTTTTCCTTTCTGTTTAACTCTTTATCAGCTTCTTGTTATTGTAAGATGGTCAAGGACTTCATCTTTGTTTCAGAGCCCTTTCAATTCTTTGAAGAATCCCCACATAATGTCCAAATCATCGCTTAGTCTCCCAGATTAGACTCCGGAATCCAGGTTTGCCTCCGTGGGCAGCGGGAATGTTTGTGTCAGAACTGCAGTTGCTCGAAGCTTCTACAGAACCGCTCAGACCGCCGGAAAAGGGGGAAAAAAAAAATCCATCTGTTGCTTAGCTTTATACATCCAGAGGCAATTTAGCACCACAGGCCTCAGAGAAAAACTAGCATTTTGTGTATTTCGTGGTGAAAATTAACAGGAAGTATGAGTCAGTGCAAAACTCGGCAAATGTTCCCCCTGCTGGCAATGCTATTTTCTAGAATATAAAAGTATAAATTGTACCTCGCAGGTCCAGAGTCATTTTTCTTATTAGACAACCCCGTATTAACAATTCCGCGCCACGTCTCCCCGCTCCCTCCGGCCTCGCGCACATTTGTGGTTTATACAACAGGGTAGAACTCGCCCGAGCCCAAAGCAGCCCCACCAAGGAGCCACTTCATGGTTTAATCCCCCCAGCAGAACTGAGCACGTCCCGCGGGCGAGTGATGGTCAAGCCACCTTGGTCACCTTGAAGCTCTCCATGAACCAGGGGCCCTGGCACAACGGGGACGGGACCCGGCCAAGGTCCCAGGCAGACACAAGCAAAAGTTACCAGGAAGGAGAACACTTCGTTTTGGGGCTGCTTGGCTGGAAAAAGCATCCTTGTGTCCTGCACCTTGCACCCAGTGTGCAGACACCAAGGCCTTGGCAAACCACAACATGCCCAGCTGGGATGGACGGGGCAGAGCCCCTTCCCAAGGCACTGCTGGATCCTAGCGCAGCTCCAGGCTGCGCAGGGAAGCTCAGGACAACACCCAGCAAGTGCTCGCTTCTCTTGATTAGCAGAGTGGTCCATTTGCAGTCATTTTAGTCTATTGTGTAAATATGCAAATAGGCTGCTAATTAGCTTAGATGATTACTTACAGCACAACCTACCAATGTGGCTTTCTTAGGACCTCTGCATTGCTCCTCATCCCACTCCCTCCTCCCAGGAAGGGAAATCCTTTTGGAAGGGCTGTCAGGGCAAAGCCCAGTGGGACCCGACTCACTCCCTTCTGCAAAACTCTGCAAAACTCATTCTCTGACAGTTCTCTTGCGAAACTCATCTTCCCTGCAAAACCCTGCCCGAGGTGGGGACTGAAGCCCAAGCTGAGCCCCACACAGACTCACCGGCACCACGTGCCCTTCCCGCAGGGGACACTCGCGGGAGCAGCCGCTCACACAGGCACACACACTCCAGAGCACGCAGCCCGGCCCGTGTCTTGGCCAAGGCCAACTGCTGAAGAAGGCAAGAACCTGAAAAAACGTCTGCTGAGCCAAGGTCATTAACCCAGCCGGGAAATTCCTGACCCAGCAATCTGCAGGGCTATTTATGGATTTCAGCACTAAGCTGCATCTCCCTCGTGGGAGCTCGACGCTGCAGCGCAGGGTCCCCGGAGCTCCCAGCCCGTCTCCTGCCAGGACACGACCCCGTGTCCCCATCCCAGCAGCAGGAGTGACAAGAACACACGTGAGCCCCTTTCCAAGCAGAGGGCCGTGAAGACGAGCGCTGCCCAGAGCACCATGCGAGCCCTGAGTGCTCCTGGCTCTCATAAAGACAATCAACATAACGAACATCGTTCTCCTCAGTGCACTCACTTGTAGGCAAAGGTGGAAATCCTTCCTCTCAGGAGAGGAAAAAAACCTTAGCTTTAATTAAACTGAAGCTTAAAGTTCCTTGGAACTCTTCCTGCTGCCCAATCCCGTCTCTCCCAGCAATTCCCTCCCACGTGAGGCCCACCTGGGGCCAATCCCACCCATCACACCTTAGCAACCAGCCAGCACCCACCCTCATCTTCATCGATTACAGGTTGCAAGCAGGACAAAGCTCACTGCTCCCAGCTCCTGTTGGGATGAGAGCTGGGCTCAAGAGGAGAAGATGCGGCACAACTGTCACCCACACGAGCTGGGAGGGCATCCGCTACCCTGACCCACACAGTCCCGGCAGTGTCTGCCCCATCCCAAGCAAGAAGCTGTGATCTGCTCTGCCAAATGTGCCAAAACACAAGACATCTCAGGTTCATAGAAAAAAAAAAAAAAAGGCAGAAAGATTAGGAAGATGCTAATTTTTGCTAATGATCTGCTCAGCAAATTCTCCCTTCTGTGCAATCCCCAAAGGCTGGAGGCAGCTGGGGGCAAAGCAAGGACAAGAAACTTCTCTGAGCTTCAGACCCCTGTAGAACATTCCTTTCTATTGAAAGCAGAAAATAATAGAGAGGCGTGGGTGGAGAAAGAGTCTTTTCATACTGTTCAGGGATACAAAGTCTTACAGAAATAAATCCCCAGAGAGGCAGCTTTTCAACCTACCTGCCCGGCCAGGGATGCAGGAAGACAAAAGGGAAAAGGGAGATGTCTCCCGGGTTAAGAGACAGGAAACAAGCAAAGGGAAGCACTGGAGTCAACATTATCAGTGGGGCTGCACAAGGCTCTCTGCTGCTCTGTGGGTTCAGAAATGAGGATGATCATTCCTGATTACCCAGGTCAAACCTAATGCTGTCTGTAACGGGCTGCAGGAGGATCTTACCCTACTGAGTGACCTGATGATAAAGCACTTAATGAAAATTATCATCAATTATCATCATCTACACATGGGGGAAAAAAATCCTCTTCCTCCACAGACACCACAAGGTCAGCAAATTAGCTGCTAGCACTTGGGAAAGAGGAAAGTTGTTGTACAAAGTCAACAGCTGAACGTCAGCAGAGGTCAGCTTAAAAAAATAGTAATAATAAAAAAAAAAAAAGACAACCATTAGGAGTGATTAGGCAAAGAATAGAGAATCAGACTGGACAGGCTGTTCCACTGCAGGCCAAATGCACGGGGAGCCACACACGGAGCTGCTTCCCCCCTGCGAAGGAGACGTGGCACAAGGAATCCAACAGACACGGCAGCAATGGAGAAGCTTCATGTGCAAGGAAACCCTGAGCAGCTTGGGAGTCCTTAGCCTGGAAAGAGACTCGATAAGGCAGGTGAATTAGGCCAAAGGGCCAGGGGATGCAGTGCAAGAGCTGCAGGAACCCAGGCAAATTGCAGGGCAGAAAATATTAGCGGGTTAAAGAGGGACTAGACAAATTCTAGGCGGAAGCACCCATGCACGTCCTTCAGGCACCGCAACCAGCTCGGGATCAGCAGAGGCTGCAGCAGCACAGCAGGGAGGGACGGCTCTGTGCTCCCTGTCTGGCGCTGCCGAGGACGCCCGGCCAGACGCCCCCGTGGCCGCACACACCAGCGGCCCGTGCCCGCTTTATTCACAAGAAGGATGAATGAGACGCTCCTCACGCCAGCACAGTCTGGCACCGCTGCAAGAGCAACACGAAGGGTCTCCAAAACAAACCTCCTGCAGCACTTGGGAACCAGGCGTGGAGGCCGGGAACAGGTCACGGTGGAGAACGGGAAGGATTCAAACAGATGCAGTAAATATTATTGCAGAGCCAAAAGAGCCATGAACATCAGCAATGACCTACTTTGCTGTTCTTCAGCTAAGGGTGACACGCAGCCATGTTAGAACCCAAGAGCTTTTTTTTTTTTCTAATGAGGACATTTAGTTCGCCTGGATGTCCTTCATTAAATTAAATATCAAGGGAAATTCCAGGAATCTTTTCCCAGTGACATATGGGCACTGGAGGGTGCTCTCCCGCGGCAGTTTCAGCAACACCGTGTATTGACAGGCTTGCTGAAGCCTGAATTTCCATCTCCTGCTAGGGCTGCACGCTTCTCTTTCCTAATCAGCTGAGGAAAACAAGAGCAGAATTCCTTCTCATCTCTGCTACATAAACGCTTCAAAAATACAAGGCATTTACCCCTGTGGTTTTATGATTTTCTATCGCGATTACACCTGGAACACAGGGAGGCCAAGCTCCTCTCTGCAAACCAAAGCAATCGTTGTTGCAATCCACAAGGCTGACTTTTTGGAATGTCCAAGCAAGTGATCTTGCCTAGGAGAACTGGTTACTCATTAGCTACAGAGTTCGGTTCAGCGCAAACACTGGCCAAGGCATCTTACAATTCACCTCCTGAAAATCAAAAACCTGGGGGTAACTAATGGCCTTGAGCTGCAGGGACTGTTCTTGTGCTAAGCAGAGAGGTTCCCTTGCTACATCTAAAGTGTAGGAGAAGCCTCCAAGAAACATTTGAGCTCTGGTGGGAGTGTTTACACTGAGCATGAATCCAGTTTAACAGATGCTTTTCTTGCATCCTCGGTGGGTTCAGACCAGCCTCCCAAACACCCTCCACAAGGGACTTCAGCACCAGCGCGATTAACACTGGACCTCTCTGGTTCCCTCCCAGTCTAAACAGCAGCAATAAATCTAAGCAGCGCAGCACTCTCTACCAGGCAGGCAGTGCTCCTGCAAGACACGTTCATTAACAACACAGGCATGAGAAAAGGCACGTGCAAAGACCAGGTCTCCCCAAATACCTTCTCCGGCTGTCATACGTGCGTGTCTTCTCGTTTCACCTTTTTCCTCCTCAGACAAGCCATGGTGGCAGGAGGCAGTGGATGCGAAAGCCAGGTCTCCTCTTGCCCGTCTCCGCCGCTCTCGCAGGCCCCTCACTCACCCAGGCTATTTTTGTGCGAGTCCTTCCACACGGCTGCTCATTCATCATTGCTTCTTCCCAGGGTGCCCTTACATGGGCAAGGCAGAGGAAGAGGAGTTTCTAGCTCGGAGGAAATCCTATATTCCCCTAAATAACTGACTTGTACAAACATTTACCCAGCTTTCCCATGAGAGAGAAAAGTAAAATTTAGGTTATTTGTACCCTCTGGGTGCCAGAAGTGTGTATTTGTTCTCCACACATAGTTTTGAGCGCTCTCATAGTTAACTCCTTGATTTCTGCCCGGAAGGGGCATTCTGGATAATTGTCCCTGTGTAAAGAGGATCACAAGACAGCACGGAGATGTTTATCACACACATCCACCCTCAGGCAAGGCTCCTCACCAGCTGCAAGGACGTGGAGAACAACACAGGCTCCAGGTGGTTTTAGTGGGGCCAGTCCAGCCTAAGGCCCCCAGAGCACCCGAGTTCAACTGGAGGAGGAAGGTACCGCTCCGTCTGCTCCTGCCCATCTCCCTTGAGACTGACCACACCGACTGTATCCCCCTTGGAGGGCAGCATCGCTGCAAACATGGATTAGAGCCCAGGGGCTGGAGCTCGGGCAAGCCAGCAGCCCAGGGAAGCCCTGATGAGGCCGGAGGGCTGGAACCAGCCGGTCCCGCTACTCCAAACCAGCCACAGAAGGGCTGTGAGCGGAGGAAAGCGGCCGCACGTCAAGCCCTTCCAAGTCAGAGGGGCTCAGCAACATGTGGAGCTGCACAACAGAAACCAAAGCTCTGTTTTTTCTGTTTGAAAAAGGCAGAGGGGGAGACCTTTGGACAAGGATTTTGTTGTTGTTCTGCGCTGGAAGAGGATAAATGGCGCTGAGCAGCATTGCAGCATAAATACCAAGGAGCAATAACTCCAGGGTCTGAGCTGAGCCGCTCCCAGCTCTGCTGTAACATCCGCCTCTGAACCCTCCGCAAGCTGCTGTCTCCAGTCTTATCTCTCCCACCAAGACACGGCCAGTAATTGAGTCAAGAGCTAAATTTCTGCAAACACACAAAGCAGAGGTACAAGGGGAGGAACTGGGCTGCGGGGATGGATTCGTGTGCACGCAGGAGGCTGGTGTGCTGAAGACCCTGCGGAAGCCATGAGTGGCAGTTGTGGGAGTCAGGCAGCCCCAACTCCTGCAGCCTCTGTGGACACTGTCTCCAGCAGGGAGGGAACAATGAGGAATTTGAGCACAAGACCCGATATTCAACTGTTTTATTAGCTTCCCTATCAGTAGCAATATTTCAAAACTTGAATCTTGTTGACTAGGCTGATCCTTCTTTCTCTGTGAGTCTTTTGGGAATAAAAGGTGGTCTCAAATCATTGCAAGAGGACGGAAAACAACAGAACAAACAAAACAAAAACCTCTCAGCAGGAATACAAGCACCGACCAGCCCAGGGCACAGACTCAACCTCCCTATCTGCCAGGACCAAATTGATGCACACACTTCATTTGCCCAGTTAAAGCGATGTTTGATGAGTGTGGCAGCCAGCAGAGCCACAACCAGAAAATGTAATCAGATCAATGACAACTTAACAGAGCTCTTGGTAGAAGCTGGGGCTTCTTCAGCGAGCGCACGTCTCCGCCCAGGGGACCCAAGGCAAGGGCTGGGACAGCGAGTGACATCAGCTCCGGGGGGCCCTGCTCCCGAACCCCAGTGCTGCTGCTGCACTGGGCATCTTAACTTTGGCATAGAAGCTGCTCCGAGCAGGAGCAGGGAAAGGGCCACCTTCCCCCCAGTGGCTTTTCCGGCCTCGGGGCTCCGCGGGAGCAGCCCCTCTACCGCACACCGAGGGCTGCAGGGCACGGGGGGCTCGGGGCACTCGCCCACCACCCGCGGGCGGCAGCCCCCGGGCCGTCGAGCCCGCCACGCACCGCGCTCTGCCCCGCGCGGGCCCGGGAAGGGCTGCGGCGGCCCCCGCAGCTGCGACCCCGGCCCGGCGGCTGCTCCCGGGGGGGGGCCCCGCAGCCCCGGGCTGGGGGCACCGCAGCGCCCGGGGGTCCCTCCCGCGCGGCGCCGTTACCTGCGGGAGCTGCCATCGTCGTAGACGAACGTGTGGTTGGTGTAGCCCTCGGGGCGCCCGCCGCCGCCCGCCGCCGGTTTGTAGATGCCCTGCAGGCTCCGCTCCTCGCCCGAGAACGGCATGGGCGCCCCGCGCCGCCGCGCCCGCC
>JAVCKT010028060.1:0-12800 GCA_032273925.1 Rhynchotus rufescens | reverse complement strand
GCCGCCGCGTGCGGACCCGGACCGGGACCGGGGCCGGCCCCGCGGCGCCACCTGCCGGACACGGGCGGGTCCCGGGGATGCAGAGGGGAGCTGGAGCACCGGGGTACCCGCAGCCGCGCGGCAGGACCCCGGGATGCGGGAGGGAACGCGGGGATGCGGGGGAGCGGGAGCTGCGGGAGGAGAGCCGGGGATGCAGCGGGGTCAGGAGCGCGGTGGTCTCCAGGGCACAGGAGGGATATGGAGGCACAGGGGGGACAGGGGGATGCAGGGGGTGACCTGGCACCTGCACCTAGGTGCCCAGGCAGGGACAGGGGGAGTGCAAGGCCAAGCTGTCCCTGTGCAGCCCCCAGACCCTGCATCTCTTCCTCCCCCTTCCTCCTCCTCCTGGAGTTTTCTTTTTTAATAATAGCCCTATAAATATTTGTGCTTCGCGTGGCTCCTCAGGTTGCAGCCAAAGGAAAACAGGCTGCAAGGCCAAGGGCAGGGGCGGGTGGAGAATTCCTGTGCCGTGCTGTGCGGCGGGCGCCTTGATCTTCCAGAGAGGGGCCCTCCTGCAAAAACACAGCCTCGGTGCAGCCGCATTCCCGCCCCGAGGGGAGTGCCAGATAAGGCCCAGCTGCCTCCCAGAAAGGGTTAAAGGGACAAAGTCAACAGCTCCTTCTGGCCCTGTGAAGCTCCAGGGGAAGCAGGGAGCACAGGGGCTGGAGCAGCGATGCATCGATGCATCGTCACAGGCTGCCACCGAGGCAGCCCCTGCCAGGCCCACTCAAATGCTCTTGGGCTTACACGTCCCCCTGGGACCGTAGACTTGGTCTCTCTTGCACCATCTCCTCCTCCTCCTGCCTCTCCATATGGGCTCTCCTACACCAGGCATCGCTGGAGAGAAAGGCAACGACCACCCCTCCTGCGCCGCAGGCGGGTGACGCTTCCCGACCCATCGTGCTTTTAAGCAGGGAAGTTATGCTCCATTCACTAATTGCCTCACATTATCAAGTGCAAAATGTTAACGTGCAGCTCTGCAAGGAAGGGGGTGGGCAGCACGGCAGCCTAGTGACATGCTGGGTGAGCACACAGAAGCGGAGGAGGAATTAGTTAAAACAGCTCCAGTGGGGGCGGAGGATGTTTGGAGAAGATAACTGAAGAATGAAAGGGAAAAAGGCCCAAGAACAAAACATCCCCATCCAAACACGAGTGGTGAGGAGCGAGGTGCATCACAACTTGCACTAGGTTCCTCCTAAAAGGGTCCCGGGCTGGAGGAGATGGCCCCGACTGAGCTCTGGGGGACACAGAGGTGGAGGCCCATGGACACAGGTAGCCTCTGCTCCGAACTGTCCCCGGGACCGCATTTCACCTAGCTGGATGCTCTAGGGAAGATGGAGCTGGTGCTGGGGACTGGTCCTGCAGTCTCCCCTTTTTTTCCCCTCTAGGAGAAGTGGAGCAGGCTGAGGGCTCTGGTCACACTCATTGCTTTTCACTCGGTTGCCTCACTAGTTCACTCTAAATATTGACCGGGCGATGCCGAGTTTTCCCCCCAGCAGATTATTACCAAGATTAAAAGTAGTGAAATCCACATGTCTTTGGAAACTCCTTTGGGTCTAGCAATACCTTGCAATAACGAGCGTGATTCCACTTGCACAGGGCTGTTCCTGGGGCCGGATGCTGCCCTTACGGCGCGTGCGGAGGCTTGAGCTCTTCACCGAGACACATGGGGAGCGGCTGCCAAAGCTGTCGCTAAACACAAGCGTTTCTCGAAGGCGCGTACGGGATGATGGAGCTTTGTCACTCAGACTGATGTATGCAAAGAGAAACCAACGCTACGGCGGTGGCTATGGAAACATGCTTTAACTCAGCCAGCCAAGCCCTTGAACAGAAAAATAAAGCCCTCGTTTGTATGATAGAAGCAGCTAAGCTATTTGACTAACAGGTCAGTACTTTGGGCTGTTGTTCTACCTTTGCTACTTTCATTTAGCACCCCGCGGAATGCCGAATATCAAAGAGTAGAGGAGACGGGAGCTGGGGAAGTTTTGCGGAGCCATCTCCTCCCCCTGCCCCTCAGCCTGGCTGAGAGCTCTGCATGAAGAACGGCTTGCAAGAGCCAAATCATATTTTTAAGCAAAAATATTGCTGTTAGGTGACTAAGACTGACCCATTCATCCTTTGTTTACTGAAGCTGACATAGTTATTAAAAAGCAGCCAGGGCCCTTCCCAGCCCATTGCTCTATTCTGCATGCGCTGGCAAAGCCGGCGGAGCAGCGGGCGGCTGCACGGAGCTCTCGCGCTGCTGCCGTGCACTGGGGAGCAGGCCGGGCTCCGACACGGCAATAAATCAAAAAACCATATTAATAACCCAGGGTCAAAAGCAAGTAGGTGTGTCAGATTAATCCTGTGAGTCTTGGGGCAGGCAGCCGCCTCGCCGGGAGCAGCCCCAGGGCTGTTCCGCACGGGACTCCCAATGAGTCTCTGCGCCAGCGTTATTCCCACACAGAGCATTTGCCAAAAACACCCGTCCCGGATTACAGGCACAAAGGATAATGCCGCAACTTCTCTAAGGGCTGGGACAACGTGCGCAGTGCCAGAGGTTTCTGAGGCTGCACGTGCTGCCTGGCAGCCCTTGGCCACCCCCAGAGCCTCCTCATGATGAGCACCTGCCCATCGCAGCACCCTGACACCAGGCAAACGCCCAAGCTCCAGCATGGAAAAGGCAGGGAGCACAGGCCAAGGCCCCACACCTGGGAGCCAAGAGGGAAAGGGAAGAGCATGAGAAAACCCAGCGACAGGGGGCACATACAATAATCTCCCCTTCTCAACAGTGCAATGAGCTTTACAGTTATCACTAGCGCTGCTTTGCGCCAGCGGGTCTCCAAGGCCCCCAGCACAAGGCCCATCTGAGCAGCAGCAATGTTGAAGGGAAAGGGCAGCTTTGCTCGCGGGAGTTTGACACGGCTGCAATTCGATCATCCCCAGGGATCAGCTTTCCTCCCCCCAGGCAGGTGAGGGGACAGGCAGGGTGTAACTCAAGCCTGCAGCCCCAGACACACACATCACATCCTCGGCTCCGGGCAGGAAAATCTGCTTCCAACCTGAACGTCCTCCCACGGGCTGCTCCCCACGGTCCCCGTCACCATGCAGGTAAGTGCTTTGCCCCATTAATGCATCAGAGCAGCGAATGGGACTGTGCAAAGAGTGTGGGAGACCAAGCCAGAGGCGGCCCTTCCAAGCCCTGTTTCTGGAGGGACCGAGCGCTGCAGAGAGCGCTCCCAAATCAAGGGTGCAGGAGGACAGTCCCCATGCAGAGACGTCAGTTCCGAATGACCTACTCCACTATTGCATGACACTGGCTTTCCCCTTTACTTCCTAGCCTGCCACGGTCCCTGAAACAAAAATCATTAGAAATTCACTTAATAGGTAGTTAAATCCTCTACAAGTTAGTACGGGTCCTCTGACAAGTCAGGTGAACAGCAACAGGTTAAAAAGACAGCCAAAAACTGTTTGAAGCCTCAGCGTTTCCACATAGGAATGCATGGTATCCTGTTGGGATGTCATCATCTGGGGATCTCACATACTGTGATCTCTAGGTTTCTAGAAGGAAAAAACGGTTGCTCAAAGCCTTCCACTGATACAGAGACTGTGACCTAGAAGCAGACACTGACTTGCCTTGATGTGTTTTAAGCTGAGTGGAAACCTTTCTAGTGCAGTAACAAGAGAACTCAAGCTCCTTCACTTCTCTTCCACAGCTGACGTTCTGCAGGCTCCGGACCCATCAGTGGTGCTTCATTTTATTTAATGTCTTACTTTTCCACGTATTGCTTTTTGGTGCAGATCTACTGGAGGAATACTTCCTACGGTCATTACCTCTTTCTTACACTGACGCAAAGGTTTTTGAAATCAGGGAGAGGGCTAGGAAATTAGACACGGATCTGCTAAAGGCCAATCTCTCCACATCTTACAGCACCAGCAGCATGGGGGCGTGCTCAGATCGAGAGGTATTTTTGCTAGTTCTTGTCTGCAGTAGCCCAGAAAACGGGACGAGGCGCAACGTGATCAGGCAGACATGGGGCAACGTGACTGACGCTGGAGGTTATCCTGTCCTTACCTTGTTTGCTTTAGGAAAGCCAGCTTCAGTAATCACCCAGCAGGAGATCGATAAAGAGGCTCAAAAGCACAGAGACATTATTGAAGGGAGCTTCATCGACTCGCCCGCGACTCAGACACAGAAGGTTGTGATGAGCATGGAGTGGACAGTCACTTTCTGTCCCCATGTGAGGTACATTCTTAAAACCGACGAAGAAACATTCGTGAGCATCCCGAGCTTGGTTGGGTACTTGCTTAGCTTAACGCAGCTAGAGGACGTTTACACAGGGCGAGTGATTCGTCACGCAGCACCTGTCAGAGACCCTGCCAGCCCCGGCTTCGTTCCCCTCAGTCAGTACGCGGAGGAGTTTTACCCGGATTACTGCAGCGGGGCGGCTTTCGTCGTCTCCCAGGACGTCGCTCGCAAGGTCTACGTGGCCGCCAGGGAAGCGCCGGCTTCGGTACCCCCGGATATCTTTGTAGGAATCTGTGCAAAAAAAGCTGGCATCGCTCCTATTCACAGCTCTCGGTTTTCTGGGGAAAAGCACATCAGATACAACCGGTGCTGCTATAAATTCATTTTCACCTCTTCCAACATGAAAGAGGATGAGCTATTTAAAGACTGGAGGGAAATAAGTGATGGAAGAGATTGCTCTTTACTGGAAACTTATTATGGATTGGTGTCCTGCAAAGTTTTGACCTACTTTGATAAGTTCAAACAGTTTGACATGGATGCAATAAAAAACGAGGCCCTTCATTTTGCTGATTAAGATTTGAGCAAATGAGGCCATCTTAATTACTGAACAAACACAGTAAAAGAGCTGGTAAGAGCCCTGCATCTTCTCTGTTACCTCTCTTTCCTTTAAAAGCAAAGGGATTCTCCCTACTCTAACCCATTTCACAGATTAGCTTCTGATAGCAGAAGAACCAGATGTACTCAAGCTATACTAAATATGTTCAACTGCATGCAGAGAAGTAAAAGTATTCAAAGAAAGTTGGTCTGTATCCAGTGTTTTCCAGCCATCTAAGTGCCGCTGGCTTATGCCAGAGCTACTTCTGCATTTTTGATCCAATTTGCCTGATTCAGCCATCACCTACTTTCATAGCATCTTGTGACATGAATTTTTAAATCCTTGGTGAAGACAGCTACCTCTTCACAGCCTATCCAGCAAGACTAGAGAACAGTGTAGAAGGGGACACCGCAGTGCCACAGGAATGTGCTTAGCTAATCAGCCTGCGGAGATTTAGGGAAAGACCATCTGACCTGTGAGACAGTGGGAAAAAAAGATTAGCTGGACAACATTAAATTAGTGATAGAGATACATGGGAAGAAGCACATGTACCTGCCACAGTCCTGCTCTGAATCAGATGCTCAGATGTGTGCTCCAGGAAATCCACGCTTTGAGAACACCAAGTGATGCAGTTTGCCAGCCAGTCAAGCAGTGAAGTCTGTTTTAAAACAAGCTCTCCTCCTCAAATCCCATTCTCCATCTTTCAGCTCTGTTTTTCCTCATCTCTGCCTGTCAACCTCATAGACAGGGGAAGAAGCATCTTCTTCTTTGGATACAAGATACACCAGTACCAACACGTAAACCAGGCAGATCTCTAGAGGAGGGGTAGGGAACTATGCAAACAGTAAAGGATAGGAGTCATCACCTGATGCATGATTAAGCTTTGAACTCAACAGAAAAACTAGGCAGGTATAAAAAGAGCCTTTGTTTGGCATCATATTCTGAAATATTTTAATCAGGTAAACGTACCATGCAAAACAGATGTTTAAGTCTTGGCACACAGAATAACTTTTATAAGCAACAGCTGAAAACACACGGAGAAGAGACTCATAAATTGCAAAAGAGATTTATAGTGATTTCTTTTACAGAGATTTTCACAGAGGGCTCATACAGAGCTACCAGCATACAGCACCACTTAAAATAGCAAAGCTGAACAGGCCCAAAAAAGTGCAAAATTAGCACCTCTGCATTCTTCCCCCTTGTTGCTAAACACTTCCATATTTTTCTGGATGCAGGATTGATGAAGCTGCTGGTACTCTGTTTACCAACGAGACACTTGGTACTGCCTTTCTCACTAGCAAATGTTTACTAAGCACACTGAGGATGAAAGCGTGAGCACTAGTAAAATTTCAGATGACAGATTTTTGTATGTACCAGTAAGAAGGCAATCAAACAGGGCAGCTCACCCACATTCAGAAAGCTCATTGCACATTAACAGCCCTTCCCCACCCACTCAGCTTCTCTGAGCCCCCTTCCATTCCTCAATGGGATTCTTTTGGCAGAAAAAATCATCACCTTCGCTGCAACCCCAAGCTACTACAAGCAAGAAAAGAGTTACTACAGCCTAGATTATCCCAAGTCACTTGGCAGAGTGAGGACAAAGGCAAGTACTTTCCACAGAGGCATGTCTGACCTAACTCAAGGTCATAGCGTGTTATTCCTGTAACCCTGTGTTTTGTTTCCTCCAGCCTGACCTCTTTTTGTCTTACACTCTAAAGAAAAATAAGAAGTTTTTGGTATAAAGTACATCATGGTCCTTGCTTACAGATTAAGACATCACTTACTGATATGGCCAGTTGCTCAGCTAGCCTTACATCCCAGCCCTATGTTAGCTGATCATCCTCCGAAGGAGGTACAAAGCCTCATGAGGTACTACATTTGTTTCCTCCTCAACTACATTTAAGCCTTTAAACATGAAAGCTTTTTGCTCTTACTCTGTTAATTACAAATCAGGCAACTAAAATTGTGTTTAAATAACACAAAACTAAAAAGTTTCTGATAAAAAATAGTGTAAACAGTTTAAAATTTGGTTCTGAATTAGACTTACAGCACTACAGCTGATGCTCCCCTTGAGCAAGTAAGCCTAACTGCCATAAAAAGTAGCAGTTGGCAAGAAAAATAAAGCTCCCGGTTTGGTTTTATACATTAGGAGTCAGCAGTTTTTGTTCAAAAGGGCTAAAAGTTTCCTATTCTCAGCATAAAATGTAAACAATATACAGGATTATTTTATTCAAAGCAAGACTTACAACTAGTGAACTGATAACAAAAGAGAATCCAGTTTGCTCTTCACATGAGCACAAACCCTTTAGACAGTTACTACTTCATTTTTAACAAGTACGTTTCTGATGGAACATGACTGACTAAACGGAGTATTTTCCATGCAGGTGCCACCTTAGGCAGATACAAGGACAAAAGAAGAAGCAATGGCAGCATCTGAGGTAATGAACCTCAAGGTGTTTTTGGTGTTGCTTTTAATTGAAGTATAATCTACTTAAAAACATGATAGGAACTCCAAGCCCAAGAACAGTTTGACTAAACACTGATAGTTTCTGCACAGTATCACAGAGCCTGCAGCCGACACAGTACTACAGTACTTGCCTTGGCTACTTGTCTCAGGATAGTGCACAAAGAATCTGTGCCATGATACTGAAGCAACACTGCACCCCACAAGTTACAATTTGCACTCGTGACGCTTCAAACTGAGTCAAATACTTCAAGATTCTTTGAGAAGGCAATCTAGAAATGACTCCAGTGAACAAGAAGCTCAACAGCTATTTCAGTAACATAGTTTGCAAGAACTGAGACAGGCGACTGTTGTGACACTACTCCGCTCCTTCCACAGCCGTAGTAGAAACTGCCTTAACATAGTAAGGGCCTTCATGCAAGTAAGCCCTAAGCCTCAAGTAATATTGATTTCCAAAGATTTCTGCAATTGTTTTAGAGTTTACAAGGGCCTTGACCAGTTCATATTTGGCATCCTTTGAAGCTTTATCAGGTTCCACAGATCTGTCTACAATATATTCCACAAAGCCAGGACTATTAAGCATCAACTTCTGGGCCCATGGTTGGTTTGCAATAGCCTAAATATGAAAGAAAAACAGAAAAACTCATTTTAAAAAACAAAAATTAGTAACACAAGAAACAGACATCATAATCAAGGAATCAAAACCAAAGGAGGATATTCGTGTTATGCAATAGCAACAGCTAGCACCTGTCCAAGCACAGTGCTGATCACGGGAAATCAAGGAGATTTCAATGCTTCTATATTACATTGTAAAATGAACTACCAAAGCAGTATATCAAAGTAGTCTCTTAAAAATCCAGGTTGAGAGTTGTCCCCTCTCCCCTCTCCAATTTTACAAGAAAATAAACACTATGTACCTGACCCATATGTCAAATTATTCAATCAGCGAGTGCAACTGGGGCACAGAACCTTATTTCAACCAGCAGTTTGAGACACTGTCCTAATCTCAGACAGTCAGTGGCAACAGAATTCACCACATTGTCTTTAAAAAAGAAACTTACTGTAAACACTCTTAAAGCCCCACAGTGGAGATCAGGAAAGGGCTGAGTACTGATACTCCTGAAGAGCTCCAACGGTTGGCTAGACAGGGATGCAAACCACGATTCAGTCATTCTCAAGAGGTCTTCTGTCTGCTGATCTGGCTACACAAACAAGAGAAGTGCACAGAAATAAAAGAATTCAGTTAAGAATATGACTAGTTCAAGTTTTGAGCATCTGTTCAATGGTTAAGGAAGTCTAACTTCCTCAAGCCACCAACAGATTAAACTAAAATGTTTTAAATTTTCAATTTATTTTCATGAATAAGTGGCTTTATTTCATTAAGCATGAAGGACAGAACTAACCTGCTTTGGTGGACTACTGTGGAGCTCAGTCTTACAAGGTAAGTAGGACTGGCTCAAAACTACACTATTAGAACTAGGTCACTTAAGTTAAAACAGTTTGCTCCAATCTCTTTTAGAGCACAATATTATACCATTTACTCTGCTTCTCTTGACAACGTTACCTTGATTTCAAGGTTTAGAAACAAAGTGTGACCATGTGGCTTTTTACAAGAAAAAAAAAACAAATGTTTAGCTTCAGAAAAAAAATAAGACCCAAGGAATTTCAAAACAGTAGAGTTAATTTGGGATACCTAGGAACACACACTTAACTGAAATACTTCAAAACACCTTTATGCCATTATTTAGAGGCAAGAATAATTTCATTCTCAGGTTTAAAACAACAACACAGACTTACAGGCAAGTAAAGAAGAGAAGAAATGGCATCCAAACATCGAAGTCTTAATTCTGTTGGGGCATTTTTTGCTTGATGTCCTATTTTGTTTAGAAGATTCTGAAACCTACTTCCTTTGAAAATAAAAACAAAGTGCTTTCATTTAGTTTGGACAGATTCCTACAGCAGTAGAAAACTTAGTGACATTATACAAAATGAGCTAACAAAAGGCAGTTTCTTAACCTGGTTAAATTTATCTCACAGATTACATGATCATCTAATGACACTTCTGTTATTTTCTCTGCCCTGGTGGGGAGAAGGCTATGATATTAGTAGGTCCACAGGAATCTAAGATTACAATATCACTGAGAATACATATGATGCAACTCACTGGAGAAATTTAAAAATAAATAAATAATCAAGTAATGAGCCAATATCAGAATTCTAGTTTCACAATGATATTTCACACTGCCATTCCTCACAAGGCAATATAACAACCAGTAGCTACTCGTATAACCATGCTCATGGGAATTAGGAGAAATACATTCTTTTCAATTCTTTTCCCTAATATACTGTATAAGATCAATCTCATTATGACCTACAGAGAGTAATAATAAAAAGAAATTGATACGAACTAGTTTTCTGCAAAACCTGTTTGCCTTCCACATTGGATCCCAGGATTCCTAGTGTGTCCACAGCGACTCCGATCATGGTGGGATCCTGACTTTCTGCCATTTCAAAGACTTTCTCCACAAACACAGGGTACCGTTCACAGATCTGCTGGGGGCTGTCCACCACAGCCAGATTGCCAAAAAACTTAACGAATCCTGACAAGACAAAAGCAAATATCATGCATTTTCTACTACATAGTGAAAAGGTTTAACTCGCTTATTAGACTGTCCCTAAGCTTTTTTGTATATGTCTGGTACACAATGAGTTCTAAATATGCAAAAACTTCCAAGCTTTCAAACCTGAGGCTTAACAGTCCTCTCAATTTAACACATAACAAGTACTAAATAACACAGGAAACAAGAAACACCTAATTTCACCTGGTAGGTAGAAGCCAGAGAAAGGATCAGACTCTGCGCCGATGATAATGTTGGAAATTTTGTCAATAACTCCTTGTTGAGCAAGATACTGGCGTCCATGGGCAGTATAAGCCAGTGAGGTTACCATCTCTATACATGTAGCTCTGCAACAAACAAGCATCACATTTGTCCTATTCAGACACATTTTTAGAGTACCTAGACACTAAGAAAAGATAGTTTTTCTAATCTTGAAGTACAAAAACTCATGCATCTGTCCAACATCCCTTCAATTGACTACCTTTAAGAAATGAAGTGCTGATATTGCAGTCTAGCATCATAACTATTGCAGCATACCGAGGAGAGCTTCATTTTCATTCTCAATTTTAAGTAAACAGTATTTTGCATGAAAAAAAATCTAGAAAGAGAAGGGCGTGGGAATGTAGGTAGTTTCCCTTAGAATTCTTTCCAGGGAAAAGACACACAAAAGTTTAATAGAAGGTAACTGAGAGAAAGGAATTTTGCTTTAACAATACAGGTTATCACATTGCAAACTTGTTTACTACGAACATACCTGACTAGCACGTCGTCTCCAGTCAACTCTCCAATTAATTCTGAAATTAATCCACTGTTTGCACAGTAATTTAGTGAGTCAGCTGACACTGAAGAGATCTCAACAACTAGCTATATAAAAGTTCAGGGAGGAGAAAGAAGTGCTTTGTTAAAAATCATGTTAATACTTCAGTCATATCACATACATGCAAATTAAGTCTATAAAAATAGGATTTATTGCTTCACAATACATCTAAATATTTGCTAGGCTTGCAGCAAATGCTTTCTTCTCACTTTTTTTAAAATAATCACTACTATTTCTATTAAGGTCCAAAACATCTAAATTATATTCTTTTTCCTTTACCATACACACATCATTGTTTTCCCTCCCTCCCAAACTTTCAGTAGGACTTCATATCCCAAGGTAACAAGACTCCATGAGAGAACGAAAAATAAGATATTACTTGAGCAGCAACATGACTCTAACCTTCTTGTTCTCTTTTCATCTTGACATAAAAGAGTCTGCACAGCAGTTAGAAATGCGGGTTCCGACTCCAAACTGCAATCTAAGTGTAACAGCCTGGAACTCAAGCACTAACATTTATCCCGTCTTACCTCGTACACTCTATACCGCACGACATCATTTGTTGCCATAACATTCCTTAAGTCACTCAACAAGCTGCTCGCAAACAGAGCCTCCAAGCCCTCCTGCGTCTGCGCGACTCGAGACAGAGATTTGATGGCCTGCAAACAAAAGCAAGGTGCTCATTGTAAGACACAGAACTCAAGCCAGAGTTAGTTTAAACCACTCTCTACTAACATATTAATTTGTGATGTAAATCACCTACTTTTTTAAGCTACATAATCGACACCAGTCTTTCAACCTACACAAACTCTTTTGCCTTCAGAGAGAGGTCTTCTCCCAAAAGAAACTACTTATCAAGTACCCACCGTATACTTTTTCTACATTGATTAGTTTGTTAAGGAGAAAGAGAAAGGAACGCTTACCTCTTTAGCCACAGCTATCTTCTCTCCACCAATGCAATAGATAACTTGCCGTAATAGTTCAGGACTGTTGATAATTTCTCTAATAGCATCTGAATTTTCCACAATCCTCCCAATCTAAGAACATGATTAATACACCATTAGTTTAGTTACATTCCTTTATACTTGTATTCCATTGAAGTGAGAAAGAGGCTTTTTGAAGTGAAAATACAGGCTTTAAACATAAGATCTTAGCTCTACCTGCCAGTCACTATATTAAAGGCCAAGTTACATCTTCTCAATGCAAGAAACACCAAGTTGCTACAAACAGTCTAGTGCTCTACAACATTACTCAAAGTATCCCATATAACAAATCTGTTGCTGTGTTTAATTCCTGCTGCCAGTGCTGGCTGGGAGGACTTGGCCCAGAAACGATGAGAGTCCCCATTACACAGAAGACTTGTTTAGAGGTTACCTCTGGCAAGACACAGTTTTACACAGGATATACCCACGCATCACACAGGAGGGATGCAAAGAGCCTGCATGAGCATCACCTGCACAGTTTACATTCCGCATGGTGCTTTTCTCCTAGTTTATCGCCAAAACAAAACGAAAAAAGAGACAAACAAGAAAACCAGCCACCCAAACGGACCCAGCAGCAGCCGAGCGCAGCGGCGGCCGGAGGCGCGGCCGGGCCGCGGGGAAGCCCTACCTGAGCGACGGCCAGGACTCTGACGGAGTCCTCGGGGTGCAGGAGGCCCGCGCGCAGCTCCTCGCGCAGGTGCCGGACGAGGTGCGGCGGCTCCAGGGCGGGCAGCAGCCGCTCCAGCACGGCCACGCAGGCGGACACCTGCTCCCTGCGAGGCACGGGGGGCCGCTCAGCGAGGGGCAGGCTGCCGGGCTGCCCGGTGCTCCGAGGGACCGCGAGGGGCGATGCGCGGCGGCACACTGCAAGGGGGGCAAAGCACGAGAGGCGGCGAGCACTCACCGGTCGCCGGTGCTGAGGAGGCCGAAGAGCGCGGCGAGGTGCGCGTGGCGCAGGCGGGGGCGCAGGGCGGCGGGCGGCGCGGCCTGCAGGGCGAGGCGCAGGGCGCGCAGCTCCTCGGGCGGCGCCCCGGGCCGGCACGCGCGCTCCAGCGC
>JAVCKT010028059.1:17411-29073 GCA_032273925.1 Rhynchotus rufescens | reverse complement strand
ATGTAGGACGGTAGGAAGGAAGGAAGGAAGGAAGGAAGGAAGGAAGGAAGGAAGGAAGGAAGGAAGGAAGATATAAGAAGATTCCAAAAATCACAACTCAAATAACAACTCATATTTTGAATATTATGAGAAAAAAAGTATTGCAGAAGAGCTTGTGAATGAAGCTTGTGAAACTCCATTTGCCACTCATTCCTGAACAAAGAAATGATGTTTGTCTTAACTAATCAAGATTTGTCAAGTAGTTTTGAAGATCTGAGGAAAAATAAAAAAGCTTTTTTATAATGTCAAGCAGATACCAGGAGGCATCCAGACTGTTCTCTGAAGAGGGATAAATTACATGCTTATTTATAGCTTGTTGACTGGGATTACAAACTGCAGGCCCATGACTCGCATGGTCTCCCAATGCTTGCTATTGGAGTATTGCGCAATGATCATGCCTAGAGAAAGTCCTAGCTATGCTTTCAGGGTAAGACAGCGAGTTGTCCTGTACGGCTGTGCCAAGCAGGGAAGAAGGTGTCCAACAAACAGAACCTTAATGAGCCATCTAAAGTTCTGTAATTTTCTGATACATAAAGGTAAGGGATACGGCTAGAGTTAGGGTTAGGAGAGAGAGAAAAAGCCTAGAGTCCAATGGGGAGTGGGGATAGAAAGGGCATGGCAAAGAAAATGTAGCACTATATCCAGACTGGTGCTAGGATCATCCTTGAGTTTAGCCAGCACTTGATCTGGTGATTTCAGGCTTAGGGCTACGGTTAGGGTTAGGAGAGGGTAATGTATTCAAATTGAAATACAGGAAGGTTCCTCTGCGTATGAGAAAGAACTTCTTTTCTTTTAGGGTGACAGAGCACCAGAACTGCTTGCCCAGAGAGTTTTTGGAGTTTTCTACTTTTCACATTTCAAAATCTGCCTGGATGTGAGCCTGTGCAATGTGGTCTAGGTGTCCTTGCTTGAGAATGGGGATTGGACTAGATGATCTCTAGATGTCCCTTCCAACTTCTACTGTTTTGTGATTATGATTTTGTGAAATTAAATATGTAACTCGGTAGTTGTTTTGTCCATTTATTCACTTAGACCTGAAAAGTGGAGTTGTTCTTCTGTTGCTCCCTTTAGTTTCCTGCTAGTGCCCATACTTGTTTTGCTGGGCCTCTTAACAGCTTCTACTTCTAAACACTTGCCGGATCACCTGCTTATCATATATTCGCAGGTCAGCATGGCAGACACTCTTCCTGGCTCCAACACCCATATCTTTGGTACTCCAGGCTGCTTAACCCTGTAATATGTTTCCTACTTGCACTTGGGAAACAGATGTGGGAGCAGAAGGCTGTGCAGTATTAATTAACTAGGTAAGGCCTTGTACTAAAAGGGTTCTGGATAGAGAGAGGCAAATTCCCAAACAGCATCATGGGCTCTCTCCATGGCTTCATGGGATAAGGAGCGCGTTGGTTACACGAACAGACCTTGAGTGAAGTTTTTTCTTCATGTGATCTCATGGTACCTGAGCTGAGGTTTAGACCTTGCTCATCTGCGTGGTCCTGGAACTGAGTCATGACTGAGACAACAGATGTTTAAGAATAGTCCACATAAAGCTGCAGTTTTCCAGGGAGAAAAGAGCTGCTCATCTCTTATCTACATAAATGGAAAAGGAATTAAGTGAATTACAGACATAGCAGTCCAAACTCCTGCAAAAGACACATATAACTACTGAAATATGTTTAAATATCTACATATCTACATAGCAGTCATCAAGTATACTATAAAAATACAACTGTCTAATATCACAGAAAGAACATACTCTAAAAAAGAACTTGGAATATGAACTGTGAACAAGTATGTGCTACTTTAACATGTGAAAGAAAAATAATAATGAAATCTTCATTCAGAGATGAAATCCTATAACATTATAGACGTTTTCTTAGCTCCTTTAGTCCAGACAACCAGCCCCTCTTAAATGACAGATATCTATGATTAAAATATGGTCACTATCTTACTGGCAGTCTTTACCACTTTACTAATGCTAGGGCTAAGGCATATTTCCAGTTCCCTTCAAATGAACAGATATCTTTCTTTGAACTTTAATGGGAGATAGATTGAGCGTTTTAATAGCAGTTCTAGCCCTATGTGCATTTATGTGAATCCACTCTTACAGAATTAGATGACTTTCTGCAGTCTCTTATTTAAGTTTCTTTATTAAAATGAGATAATTTAATTTTAAATAAAATGTTTAATTTTGCAATAGAATTGAAAATTCTACTGATGCAGAATGAAATTTCATTCCTAAAATTCTTTCATAGAAGAATGTGGAAAATTTAGTTTCAATATTGAAAGAGAATCCTGTGAAACAGAAACTGTATTTACTATTTGATCCTACTTCTTATATATATATCTATATATTTTAAAAAATACTGCAATTGACCAATCTGAGTGCTTGTAAAAACATCAGATCCCCTAAAAACTGTCATAAATGTAAATTATTCATCTAGATGTTTATGTCAAACATGAAAGAAGCATACAGCCATATATCTGCTTGAATCTCCTTTTAAAATTAATAAAAGAAGGAAGAAGAAGAAGAAGGAGAAGGAGGAGGAAGAGGAGGAGGAGGAGGAGGAGGAGGAGGAGGAGGAGCAGGAAGAATAATAAGAATTGCATTTTAAAGTAATGTCTTATAAAAATGATGAATGAAATGCAAATGAATTGTGTATCTGCATGTTGATGTATTTTTTCATCTTTTTAAGATATAATAATTAATCCATTTTTTTTTTATGCAGAAATTGTATTAAGCAGTACAAATAGGATAAATCATAGTCAATATATCTGGAAACAGATGATTGCAATCCACATGTTTCTTATATATCTGAATCTTTGTGATAGTTCGTGCCCTCAGAAATCTTCCTTCCAAGAGAGACACAAGTTCCTGTCAGTGCATTTTGACCAAATAAGCAAATTAGTACTGACAACAGTTCAGCTACTACTCTAAATCACACTAAGTTATTTTTAGCAATACATCAAAACCTGGTGTGCAGGGGATTCTTGCAATTAAGCCTCTTCTGCCAGCAATTTCAGAAAGTGTCATTCATGGTTTGATTGCTGTGCAGCAGTCAGCAAAACGAGTTTCTTGGAACCCAGTCCTGTGTGTTTTGCAACAAATACTGGTTTTGCTAGAGTGCAGTTTTGCTCTCTTAGGAGGCACTAGGGACAAACTACCCTTTTCTGTGACAGATGAGAGTAGAGCTATTTGGAGATGAGCCAGGCATGCCACCAGCCCTGAGGCCTAGAAACAAGACCCTCACCCTGTTGTTGTTATAGTGAGCAGTAAGGGCAAGACTAGGACTTCATGCAATCCGCATTTTCAAAACTATTCAAATGCAATGAAAAGTCCAGTAGAAGTAAACTAACCAGAGAAAGGTACTTCATAAGAGTTTACTCTCCTGTACCAGTTATGACCATTTTCCTCTGCTTTGCAATGTGTATGCTGTAACAAGGGCTATATAGCCCTTCAGGTAGACTGGAGTTGCTGTTCAGCTTATTTCAATAAACTTTTCTGCCCCTATAAATAAATGAGCAAGGCTTCTGACAGATTATATTTGTGAAAGGAATAGGAAAGCATCCAGCACTGATTTTTTTTTTTTTTTTTTTTAAAGAAAGGGGGACAGAGAGCGTTTCTCTGGATATTTCTCCTTAAATAAGAAGTGGGCAGAACATGTGATGGGCCCTAGCCAGGTCCTTAATAAAATGAATGATGTCTGAGTTCCCCAGAGGGCTCATGACGCCACTTTGGAGTTTGCAGTCAGCAAGAAGGAGCTCATATTGCACACCGCATGACACTGGAATATGACTAATAAACATCAGGAAGTCCCCAACGACTGCAAATTTGGCAGCACTATCTGAATTGGCCTGTCATGATGCTCATGAACCTTGCGAGCATTCTTGGGCCCCGTTTCAAGCTGATAGCAGATCCCTGGTTTTTGATTTAACGCACCTCGCTGCCTAAAAGAACCTGACAACTGAAATAATAGAGGTGTTGCATATGAAGAAGGAGGCACCCTAGCTAAGCAACAGGATGCTGAAACTTGTCCAATGCCTATCTGGTTTAAATAGTGCTATTAACATTCCTCACTTGCTTTCATATACACATCCATATTAAAAATCTCATTAAAATATTCAAACCCCATCTGGGAAAAAGTATTCTAGGTCAATATTTCTATTGTAAATTTTCACAGATAAGTTGCAGACTTCGCAAAAAAAGACTTTCAAATGGAAATGTTGATAGGCCATTAGCTGATGCATAATGGTGAGAATGGCACTGCTATAATAGGAATGACCATGAGTCAATTTGACAAATAATAAAATACTGGTAAATAGATGAGGCTTTAAGCCTATTCATTAGGCTCGCTTTCTGATGAGTTAAAACAGACTTATTATTTCTGGTCCACAAGCACCCCAGGCAGTTGAAATCTGTCACGGATAAGGCTGGTGTGACAAAGTTTATTTAGTTCTAGAATACAGTAGTCAGAAAAATGTAAGAAAGCACATATGGTGGCATAGTCCCCTTAAGTCTGTAAAGTCAGAGGGAAATTTTCTGGTTAAAAATCCTGATATGTTCTAATACTGTGTGTTAGCCTACTAAAAATTAGATATCTGTGGGACCAGTTTAGAACAATGGACTGCTAAGAATATCATTACTGAAAAAGTAAAACCATTGTTTGAAATGGTCTCCAGCTGGAAGGTTGTGTGGTGGGAAAATATTTTAACGGGATTTCTTATTAGTGTGATTGTTCTTGAGATGTAACACCAGCACTAAAATACATGACATGTTCACCAAATGCCTATCTCAAATAGATGGTAAACAGTTTATGGTGATTTTCTTTCTAAAAAAAATCCCTCTCAGACTTTTGCTCTATATGGTAAATTCACAGGCTAGCAAAGTGCATGCTCATTTAACACATTTACGCTGCATTGGCATAAACGTGTCACAGCGCTGGACAGGCAGATCTTGGGAAGAAAGAGGAATCCATAAGAGCTTATGAGCTACACTGAGTCAAGAGCATGCGTGGTAGGCTGTGAGATCCCAAGCCAAGCCTACTGGCTGCCAACAGCCCACAGACCAAGGGTCTTAGCCTGCAAGTCCTAACAATTCAAAACTACTCACATGGGAAAGTTTTTGCTGTACTGTTTTGTAAGCAGACAAAATACAGGCAACATCTGGCAAAAGAAGGCAGTGTAACAGGCACATTTTTATTAATTTCGTTCTACTGTTAGTTTCTATACTACTGTTCTAAACTGTCTATTGGCAATAGTATATAAATCCATAGCCAATGCATACCATTAACAGGGGTACTTGAAAAGCAGTGAGTTTAAACTCAGTTTCATATAGAGTGATAGAGAATTTCTGTGCAACATAACAAGTGCATGCTATGATTTAACAGCTTGGATATTGATGAATAATGGCATATATGCATATTACAATCCTCCAATTGTCCACTACAATTTTACAGCCAACACATTTTATATCCTTGTATTTTTCTCAGCCCTGAGTTGAATTTGCTTTCCCAGACAAACAGAAATCTTCTACTTACCTCAGTGGAAATCTTAGTTAAAGCTTTTACTGACCTTTAAAATATGTTGCTCCTCAAAACCAATCATTATTGTGGGACATCTTAAGTACACTTACATGTCAGGCAAAGTGGAGCTCGTGTAGCAGTTGTCTATCTCTCTTGAGAATAGACATGTTACTCAGATATGATGATGAAAGGCTCAGTTCAATATTATACAAATGTTACAGATATTTTGCAGTTCTGCACTACCTTGGAAAACACATGAAGTATACTTAGTATAACCTGTAGCACAAGACCTAAAGAAGCTAAAGGAGACTGCAGAAAGTCACTATTTAAGGCGCTTTTTTTTTTTTTTTTTCATTTTTCTCTTTTGGAAGTTAGTGTATTTGACCCACATAGAGAATAAACATCTTTCATATGCTAAGGTTGAGGTGGAGAGGGGAAATCTTGACTACCTGCTCAGAAGCATGCTTGTTCTTGGCCCTTTAACTGAATATATTCTTCATTTTGACAGCTTTTCCTTCAGGTAACTTCATTCTGCCCCACTCATCTCTGATTAACAGACTTAGAAGATTACTGAAGTACTTTATCAGAGACTTCTGCACTTGAAGCTCATAGGGAGAAGAGAGATTTATCATTTCTTCAGCCTTAGCAGAATTCTGCACATCTCATGGAGAAAAGCAAAGTCTGAGGGATAAGACAAGAAGGGCAAGATAAGGGGGAAAATAGTAAAGGGATGACCTTTTTGAAAGTAATGTGATATATCTAGATTTGAAAAGCTGGTCTGAGACAGCTTAGAGGCCACTCAAATGACCAAACTGCAACAGCTTCTACATTTTACCAGTCTAAATGCTGCACTTTGTATGAATGAAACACAGCTTTTCTCTGTGCAGTTTGGATTTTAAGAACTAGCACAATTAGGATATAAAATTCATTTTCAGTCAGAATCAACATTAATGCTGGAAAAAAGCCGATGTAGTATTGACAATGGTAAGGAGATAGCAAAAATGTAATTTAAAAAATAAAAATAAATAAATAAATACAAGGTAAGATGCAAAGATTTCCAGTAAAAGCAGCTATTTGGGTAAGCTTTCTATCAGAATGTTAAAGTTATTTTGCTGCAATTCCAGAGGTGTGAGTTTAAGTTATGCTGAGGATAATCTTCCAGCTGAACTAGCTATAAATAGGTACCTTGTCAGTGGGGCTGAGGAGCCAAAACGCAAATCTTAAGGAATCCTATCTCCTTAAGACTCTGTGTGCTATTGAGTACACAAGTTGTCTTCTTGACTCTTCATAGACAAGCCTGTAGAGCTTTGAAAAACTAACAAACAAAACCTGGCAGTAAATTATTCTAGAACAGTCCTACTTTTACTTCCACTTCTCCCTTTAACCTGTTACCCTCTTTTCTCTACCATTTAAACAAAAAGGCAAATGAAGCCAAGTGGTCTAAGTTTTGTGAGGCCTCTCCTAAATGTGGACAGTTCCTAGTTTTTGAGGTGTGCCATTGGTCTCCACTCTCTGTCAAAGGTGATATGTTAAAAGAATAAGGAAGAGGCCTCTTATCATTTGTGACCATCTGAATAGGAAAAGCAGAGGCACTTAAGACCTTTGCACACAGCAGCAAAGTTTACCTACCTTAATCTCCTGTATGAAGGAGGGAGTGAAAAAGATCTGAACCTTCTCTATGCAAGAAGGCACTTCCTTCAGTTCTATGAAGATAAACTGCCTTGTAGTTTTAATCGGAGTTAAATCAAGATTGACAAAGTGGTTGATGTCTAGCTACTGAATGTTCATAGTTTTGTTGATTCATTGGTGTGCATAGAATGTGAAGGACCTTCTAGTTTTAGTATTTTTTAATGAGATTAGCATTTCATTTCTGAAGGGCCTAAAATATGTTACACAACATAGAGTGATTTGGTCTTCTCAATAAAAGCAATGGTGTCTGCTACATAGGAAGCATTTTTTAAAACTGTAAACTGTAGCATATGGCTCAGACTATACAGTACTGTCGGCTTTATCTGTGTAGATTACTATTTTTTGTCCATGGGATTGGTTAAACCAGGTATACATCTGCAAGCAAAAATGTATATGCTTTACTTGCTAAATGCTTATTTATTTATTTAAGAGTTGCAGTGCTTACATCATATCTGGTCTTTTTTTTCAGTCTAGGTGTAGTCTCATTATATATACAGATATATGTATGTGTGTGTATATATTTGACCAGTAATTAATGGCAAATGTAATAGCAAAAACAATGGAGTATCATGACAGTCCAGGAAGGAATACAGAACAGAAATAATTCTATAACTCCAAAAAAATTAGGAAAAATAACCAAACAAATTTAAAATAAAAAATCCTACTTATTATATTTAAAGGGCAAGATGTACTATTGTCTGTTGGGACAATATAGTCTGATAGGAGGCATTAGTTCTGGTCCAGCTTACCTGATTGACTATTTCACCTCAAGGAAGTACTTTAACTGGTTTGTGTTTGTTTTCCTTTCACCCTTAAATGTGAAGTTCTGCGGGGAGAAGGTTTCTTTTCTACTTGTTAGATGGTCATGTACCACTTGATATAATAAGGACCACTCTGTGTTGAATTGTGTTTAATTTCCCAAAGCAAAAATAAATCTGTAGGTCTCTACTTTTCTCTGATAGCAGTGTTAGTTTCTGAGTTGTATTCAGCTCTGTGATACTGATGAGATTTGGTGTGGAAGCCAGGAAGACACAGCAGTTGTGTCATGTTTAGCATCTCTTTAGCTGCCCCAAGAGGATCATCCCATTATCCCTGTGGAGACTTTAAGTGCCAGCCTTTGTCTTCTTCTTTAAACACCTTTCCTCAAGACTCACGTAATATGTCGCATTGTCCTACTTGATGAAGGCTGACAGATTTCTTTTCAGAGCTTGTCAGTGCTCCTCTTTAATTAGCCAGAAAGACTACCACTGAGTGACCTACTAAGTAGCCTGCTCCTCCCTGGGGTTCCCTAGCTCCAGCTGCTCCAGGGCATGCGAGATGGGACCAGAAGGCAGTCATCAATTCCTGCTTTCCATAATAACCTTGTCAGGTGACAACCACCACCAGGTCATGAAGCCAGGACTGCGGTTCATGGAAGTTCTTAAATGAAAGACTTTTGGTGCTGCAAACCGAGGCTCCTCCTACAGAAATTTCAGCATAATCGCAGTTAATATACTGGGTGAGAAAATCTCCCGTAAATGTTTGGAAGATTCTTTTCTTTTACTTATTTGTGTTTTATTTCCTTCTTTCGTCTCTTGACATGTATTCTTTCATATATTTAGTACTGACAACTTGCCCACCTAGGCACTAGGGCAAATGTTAGCTCAGCATTCATACGGAGATGGAAGAAATCTTGTCACCTACTTTGTCTATATAGAGAGAATTTGTTTATAGTCTTATGATATGAGGTACATAGCACTCAAAAATCTCTAATATTGAAAGGTCTGTCAAGCTCAGACTTTGAATGGCTCTTTGATTTTTTTTTTTAATTTTCTTGTTTTCTGTAAAATGAAATTAGAAATATTATGGATATTAAAAGTCTTTACTTCACTGATGTGTGGCTAAATGCCATGGAAATATCATGAAAATGTTAAGCATTTTTTTTAAATAAAATGCTGCTTCTATCTGTAATTATTTTACAAAATGAGTTGAAGATACCAGACTTGAAATTAAACATCAAGAGAAACACAGCAGGAGTTGGCAGTTTGGTTCTCTGGAGACTAAATTAGGCCATATTAAATGGTGCCTTGATCTTAAGTTTTACTAAATGCGAAGTATTGTTAATGAACCTATTAATCTTATTAAACTATCTTAAAATTCTAATTTAATTGTAAATATGTATCATGTTTAATTTAGAGAATTAAAAATAATCTGAACAATAAATCTCTCAAATATTTGTGTACAAACCACAGATGTGGTATTTGTCATACAAATATGATACATATTGAGTCACTTCAAACAGAACATGATCACAAGGGGAAAAAATATGGGCAATGTCAACACCTTGTTATCTCAACATTATAAATGTCACCAAACTCAGCTGTTACAAGAGTGTAATGCGCATTTCTTGCGGATGATAATATAAGCTGCAACTATTTCAAAACCTCCTTAGAATCCTGACAAAGAAATATCTTCTACTGAAGATCTTATTTAAGTCTGTTCTTTAGACCTCCTCCTTCACCATCAAAATATATAAGAAATTCCATTCATAAAGCCTCCCAAAATTAAAATTAGAGTTTATTATTTTTCCTTAACTGTCATCTAAATATTTGTGAAACTAGGAAAAACACATTTCTATCTATACAGGCTGAGAAATTTCCTCTGTGATTCTTTTCCCTGACGGAAAAGGGAATTTCCTACTTCTCTGTAGTGAAATAGGCTCATTCATCCTTTCCAGCTGTCAGTTGGTATGTGTCAAGTTAGTTGTTTTGCTTTTCCAGACTTTTCCACTTCAGAATAATTATTAAAACAAATTGCATGCTTCCCCCAACTCAAATGGTACTGATTAATTACTGCAGTGGTAATTTCTTCCATTCTTTGTATGTTACTTGTTTACAACAGCAGGCGTGATACCAAATAGTGCATACAGGGAGAGTTTCTGGGTAGCTGAGCAAACTCACTGCTTCACTTTCACTCCGTTTATCTTCCCCTACATTTCTTTCATCATGAAAAAGTTTTTAAAACTTCCAAATAGATGCAAACAGGTCAGATGAGAGACCATCCCTTCCTCCCTCTTGGCAATGGGACACCTTGCTGTCACTGCCACTTCAGAGGTGAAGGTATCAGGAGGTAACTAGAAAAGGCCTTCACAGCTGCTCCTCTCAGCTCATTCCTGGCCAATCCATCTCAGACTTTGCATAATTTATGGCATGTTTCTGCAACCAGCACGGCTTATCTTCCTGCTGCTACTTGTGGTAAGCCTTAACTGTAGCACTGCTACATAAAAGCTATCATACCATACACCTGATCAACTGTGATCAACCATAACTGTGATATATGAGACCTAAGATATGGAATATTCATTTACAAATTTACCTATTTTTCCAATGCTTAACTCCACTCACAATAAAATGAAGTTATTTTCAAAATTGTTGCCTGATTTCAAAAGACAAAAAAAAGGTAAAAAAAAAGAAAATGAAAACAATGAAAACAAAATACATGATGATGAAGATTAATATAAAGATTTTATTATTTGTTTGCAAAGACTGAAGAGTTATAAAATGTTATATAGTTTTCTCAAGCTCAGGGCACTAAAACCGTTATTGCGCTTTTCACAGTTGCATAGGCACAGTGTATCTCTAACAGCCAATCTAAAGCTCACTTATCAACAACCACAGTTCTTGTATAAACAACATACAAAGACGACTTATTCTAGATGATGTTTCAAAACTCACAAATTGCCTCCTCTTCAATTCTCTAGGTTCTTAGGTAATCAATCATCAGTAGTTCTCTTGAAAAATAATTGTTTCCAGAATAAAACTCTCTCCAGATTTTAGGCTGAATAAATTGGTCCCTCTGAGCTTCAGAAGTGTGAGTAATGATGATAATAATAATAACAACAATAACAAGAAATCTCAGATGAAAATATTTATACATTCTCCTTAAGTCAGAAGGGAAGAAAAGTTTTCCCAGAAAAGATATGAAGCAGGGAACATAAATCACAGTTAGGCTGCCACATTTTAGGATACGTATGTTTTCCTTTTGACTTGAAGTTCTATCTAAAGCGTTGTTTGCACAGCCGTATAAGTCATTCAAACAATAACAAGCATTTGCATGTTCACAGCCAATCCCAAATGTTAACAACTAATGCAAAATGGAAAAGGAAGGAAATGACAGATGTCCTTTATTGAGAAAGTACAGCACAATGAAAAAGAGGAGATTTACATAGTTGTTGTGTTCTTTATCCTTGTACTAAACCATAACCCATGTATCTCCCTTTTACTGCATTCTCTCTACTTCACAGCAATAAGATGCTCTGAAAGGGCATCTGAAATAAAAGCTCTCAGAAACAACTTAAGAGCTGTGTCAGAACACAAGGCATTTGGTTTTAATTTTAATAAAATATAAGAGTATGTGTTACTAGGAGAAGAAGAATA
>JAVCKT010028057.1:2565-15151 GCA_032273925.1 Rhynchotus rufescens | reverse complement strand
GGCCCCGCGCCGCGCATGGGCGCCGCGCATCGCCCGGCCCGGCGGCGGCGGCGCCCCCGCTCCCGCTCCCGCTCCCGCAGCGCCGGCCGCCGGCAGAGGAGGCGAGAGCGGAGGACAGCACGGGACAGGGGAGGACGGCACGGGACGGGACGGGAGAGGGAGGAGCCGCGCGGGCAGCGCTGCGCGGGGGGGCGGTGCCGCCGCACGGAGCCGCGCAGGGAGGCGGGACGGGGCGGCGGCCGTCGGGGGCGGCGGCCGTTAGAGGCGGCGGCCGTTGGAGGCGGCGGCCGTTGAGGGCAGTGGCCATCAGGGGCGGTGACCGTTAGGGGCGGCGGCCGTTTGGGGCGGCGGCCGTTGGGGGCGGCGGCCGTTGGGGGCCGCGGCCGTTGGGGGCGGTGGCCGTCGGGGGCGGCTGCCGTTAGGGGCGGCGGCCGTTGGGGGCGGCGGCCGTTGAGGGCAGTGGCCGTCAGGGGCGGCGGCCATCAGGGGCGGCGGCCGTTGGGGGCAGTGGCCGTCGGGGGCGGCGGCCGTTGAGAGACCTTTGCTGTAGCGGAGCCGGGGGCCGATGTGCTGTCCATCCCCCCGGGGTGTGCAGAAGCCTGTTTTTCACAGCGCTTTACATTAAAGAGTTGTCTCTGTGGGTGGCGACGTTGGAAACCGCCTGGGACCCTGCGCTCAGCAGCCTGCACCAGGAGACTTCCCTGCGGGGAGCAGGGCATCGAGCCAGGCAGTCTCCAGAGGCCACTTCCCACCTCAGCGGCTCCGCAGCTCTGCAAAAGAACGGCTTTATTTTGCAAGCAGACAGAGCCCTTGCTGGTTTTCTGTAGAACGGCTCCATATCTCTGTCCGTGAGACCTGGTCTAAGGGAACCTGAGGGGGAATGTGGACCAAATGCCCGGGGAAGCCTTGGCAGTTGAAGGCCCTGTGCTATCCGACCTTCGTGCTCCTCCAGCTCTGCTCCTGCTAACTGGCCCACGTGGCTGTTCCATTGACCTGCCCTGTGCTATGGGTTCGGGGCGTCATCACAGTCCTTTTATCCCTTCCATTTCCCTCCTTGCTGCTTACAAAAGGGAAATCCATCTCCATTTTTGCATATTCAGCATTTTTACTACATTTTAACTTTTTTTTTATCATTTTCCTATAAATAAAATGCTGTTCTGCTTTGTGCAGAACTTGACCTGCCAATATTCTGACAGTGTTCTGGTTCCAGGCTCATAATCAGATTTGTACCCATTTTTAACTTGGTCTAAGTTATTTCAACAGCAGAAAACAAAACAGAAGTCTGTTCGGGATTTTTATTTCTCTGATTATCTAAGATTCATTTAAAATTTAAATTCTGAGTACTGTTCATGTTTCTAAGAAAGCCTTGTTTTTGAAGCAATGTATATATGCATACATATATGTTCATGGCTTTTGGCTTTAACCCTGTCTTCAATTGTATGCTTCTTTCTTAGCTAAGTGGCTCTTGATTTTTGGAGACTTGCCTGGGTGAAGCAAGCAGACTGTGGACTTATGTTTGTGTCAAAGGATGGTAATATATTGATTACATTTGGGTGGTGACTCTTTCTGGGTGTGTTAGTGGACAAAGAAGTGAGATAGACACGCTGTGTATATATTACAGATGATGTTTATCATCTGCAAATAATAAAATAACCATTTGGATAAAACAGAATTTATTTTAGAGTTCTAACATCAAGCTTCTAATACATCCCCTAATGAATCTGTGTGGGTTTTAATTATGATTAACACAAAAACTTTTCAAGTGCTTTTCCTCTCACCAATAAACAGATTCCCTTAGAAAGAGAGAGCCTACGCTCAACTCTGTAAACAGTTAACTTAGGAGTATAGATCAAATATTTTCCTGCAATGCAGATAGCATCAGACATTGCTAAATCTGTTAAGAAAGAGTGACATGAAAATCAGGAAGGAAAGAAAAGCTCAGAGAGATGGCCAAGATCCAAGCCACCTTTTCAAAAGCTGTGTTTTAATGCAAATATTTAAGTGGTTGTAATTAAACATGCAGGGAAACTGCCATGACTAATTCTTAAATACTTGCATCAAAAACACAAACTTATGCTGTTACTCAAAAAAACACTTCAGGAAGTTTTAGTTTCCGTAATAATTGAATAGGGCAGTAACAGCTTAATATTTTTGGGGGTCACGTAAAGAAGTGCTTGAAAATATTAAAAGAGGCTGTCAGATTTTTAGTTTGAAGTCCAACTGTAGAACTAAGAACGTTTTTTGTTTTATCCCTTCCTTAGGAACAGACCTGAGCACTGCAAAAAGTCAGCCCCTGGATCGTCCTGGCCAGGAAAGGCAGTCATTGCTTGCTGATGATGGCCTCACTGTCTTCAATATTTCATAATTGTGGGCATTTGAAGCTAATAGATGCCTGCTCTCTCTTATTTACTGTCCCTGAAAAAAGCCTTGGAACTAGGACATTATGCTAGTTTAATGGCTGTTAAAAGTTTGCCTTTTTCTTTATGGATTTGATCAGATGATTTAGAGTTAAGCTGGGTTGCTTTTTTTTTCTGGTGAACTGCATAGAACTATATGTTATATTTGTAATGTACTTTGCATACTCCTAAGTTCTGTGTTGCTGAAACCCTCTTCTGTCAGCCACGTTAAAACTCAGACATGGGGCTCGGCTGGCACAACCAAGAGGCAATGGTCTTGCTGTTCACTGCAGGAGAAGATACATGGGAGAGTTTCTTTGCCTGACCCTGGCATTCATCGCTCTGAGAATAAGTGCCTCCGATGCTGTCACTGCTAGTTGGAAGGCTTTCTGACAGTGCTAGCTCTTCTGCCATCTATTAAATAATTGTAGCAAAAAAATAACCTGAGGAGAAGACAAAAAAAAAAATTGTTTATGATTCATCCTTTCAGATTATGAAATTCTGTCATGTTCTGACAATAAAGGAAATACATGTTCAGGTAACAACAGGTAACAGGTTAAAAAACCGTTCTCTGATGACTCAGTTTTCAAAGAGAAAGATGATTAGGAGAAAATAAAATGGTTCTTAACCGTTGATGAAGAGACCTCTGATTGATGACTCATGTTCCTTTAGACAAAGTTTACAGGCCATTCTTCACATGTTGTTAGATTCAGTTTCAAAACTTGTATTTATCCTCCCTCATAACGTACTTCTTGTGAAAGACCTGCCTCATCATCTTTTTTTCCTGATACATTTTTGTCCCTTACTAGAAAAGAAATGAAGTTCCTGTTTCCAAGGTAGTGCAGCCATTAGCAATTGTCGGTTGAAAAAAGGTGTCAGATGTTTATACTTCCCTAAGAATATTCCGCTAAGAATTTTTTGGCAATATCTGTAAATATATCCTTCAAAATAGCAAGAGCTCAGCAAGATCTCTTTCTAAAAGTTTTCTTCTCCAGATCTTCAGAAAAAGGAAAATCTCAGAAGGCCTGTTGATGCTCACAGTGAACTAAATCTCACCTTAAAAAGTGCTTTTTACATCTTCATTTGCTCATTATACATTAATTGACTGAACAAAACCAGTAATCTTAAACTCTAAAGTAAAATAAATCAAGATGATTCAAATACTATTACCTTATATACAGCTGTAATCAGAAATACTTCTTTATAAGTGCACTCTCTAGGGCACAGGCTTGAGTGAACAAGATGAGTACATCCTCTAAACCCTGAAGTTTATTAAACTATAGCCCTTAAAATGCTCTGCCTCCTGCCTCTTACAAGCTGTTGCTAATAAAATGCAAGCAGGACTAAGGAAAAAATTCAAACATCCGTGATCCAACTGTGGTTCCCGTGACTGCACCTAATCAGATGGTCTTGTGTGCAGCTGATCCATGTTACCTCTGCATTGCAGCAGCATCTTCCTCAGGAGACTCTCGTGACGGCTTCCCATCGATGGAGACAGGGCTGTGTGCACACCCTGCTCTGATCTTTATCATAGAGGGGATCTCAGGGTGCGTGGTCTTTCCCCAACAAAAGCCCTTGAAGTACTGAGTCCAACACGTTGTCAATAGTCCCTATAAAAATAAGCTTCCTGATGTAAGGACTAATATACAGTAAGGAATGAGATCCCTCACAGTGACCACACTCATTAATACCTTTACCCAGAATTGTTCTTGTCACTAGTTCAACCAAGAAGACGACTTAATGATTCATCATTAGGTTACATCAGATGAACATATGTGGATGGATATGGCTTTCAGGCTAATTTGACTCCATCTGACAATATTTCAACGACCCATGAAGTTAAACTGTCACATTAAGGAAGTGAAAATCTTCCAAATTCACAGCTGCAGAGCTATTTTGAAAGGTATATTTACAAATCCAGATTTGCATAGCCCAAACAGTAGGCCCAAATGCTGACCACAGCAAAGAGCACTCGTCCTGTTTTGTAAAAGCAAATCCAAGATGAGTTCACCGAAACAGAAAATTCTAACCGAGACAGGGAAGCAATAATCACAGCAGCACTGTACCTGACCCAGCACACTCAGCAAGGCACAAAGAGCTCTGAGAAATATTTGAGCCCTACAAATACGTCTATGTAATATGCAGTGTGCCTATGTTAAGACCCTGTGCTAATGGAAATAAGTGGTTAATGCCTGCTTCAGGAAGAGAGCAACTGGTAGGGCACCTAGAGACCTGATTTATCCTGTCTTCAAAAAATAACCCAGAAAACATCAAAAAGTTGCATACGCTGCATGCAGAGCAGCCTGAATGGGCTGACCATGAACTGCACATCACTTTGCTGTCTCTTGAAGAGGGGATGGTAGAAAAAATAATGATATGTGTTGTCATTTATATGCATAGGTCTCACTGAGATGATCAAACCTTTTTTTTTTTTTTCTTTTCATTTTTCCTCTTTATTAATTTATTGTATAATTAAGCAGTATGGTAAAACAATAGTGGTTCTGAGTTTCTGGGCCCAAATATGTAGTTGTGTTCTAGGCAATAGAAAAGGCAAGAGAAATCCTGCCATGCACAGAGCGAATGCTCTAGCATGCAACCCAAGAGGTCTGGGACATGCAGCCTCTTTGAAGACCAGCACCTGGCACACTGAGTATGCCTGGACAGATCCTGGTTTAGTAGAAACATTTATATCAGTAAGATAAAATGCCATGGAATAAAAATGAATGTAGTAAACACATGAAGAAGGAATGTTAACATATATTCCTGCCTAGGCCTTGGGAGCAAAACCTGCCCTTTGCATCCTGCCACTTGGCCTCAAACTCCAGATAGGTGTTTTGGGGACCTTTCTGTCTCCTAGGTGCTTTGCTGTTGCATGTATCATTCCTAGCCTTAGTAGAGAATGTCTAGGCCTTAGTAGAGCTATGTCTAGGCCAGACATCTGTATTTGTGGCCATCTATATATTCACAAATAAATTCTGAGCAGCTGCAATTTTTTAAGGTTAGTTGTTTGAGGTGCTGCCATAGCTACAGGCTCAATAAGCCCCAGCTTTAAAAGAACTGATTTTCAGTAATCTATCTAAATTTTCATATTTTGAAAGTTATTCCTATTTTTGGTGCCTTCCTAAAATGAAGGTTTCCAACTGACTTCAAAACTCTTGCTGAGATCAGTGTCTTTGCTCACGTGTCTAGAAAGACACACATAATTATTAAAATGCTCAGAATCAGACATAATACAAGAATCTATGAAGACTTGAATTTACCTAACTTGCATTGACAACATTATTCATCATATGTGGAATAAGACTGAACCTGGTGCACACAGTTCAGGCTTTGCTGCATATGTGTGGGTTGAATTGGTGTCACATAGGTAGACCTGACTTATTTGTGGTTGTATTTAAGGCGTACTTAAGGTTGCTGTGGGGATCACCTCTCAGAATGAGACTGTTCATTAGCCTGGTTAACTTGGGCAGCACCTTCATGTAGGAATGCTGTGTGCAAGAATATGGGCATATTAAAGAGAGTGAGACTGAAGAACCCACACCTTAAAGGTTTCACCATAAGGCAATAACACAGATGTTCTACTGATCTGCAACATCCCCTTGGGAACAGAGTGAAAACCACCCCACTCATAGTGATATTGATGTGTTGTAATAATATAACAAGAGGAAAAAAAAACATGGCAAGTGCTTAATAAATCATAAGATACTGTTGAAACTGTCATTTCATTGAACTGAGAAGGCATAGTACCATGTAGATAACGAAAGGCTTCTCTTAAATCCTGAGAGATAGATGGCAAGTATTCAAGAGAGAACATTATCTATGCAGTAGAGTTCTGTGAAGCAAGGCAAACACTGGAAAGCTGTCTGAGGGTAAAAAGAAAAAAGTTTTGAGTGGAGCAAGAACCCAGCACTGCTGAGATGGCATAGTAGCTCCTATGGGCTGCTTCTTGAAGCAGCGGCTCCTGATGAGTTACTGTAGGCACCAAAATGCAGCTTTGGCACTATAAAGTAACTGGATTATGTTGTCTGCTGCAGGAGATGCCATGGATGTTGCACGGCACCTCGCGTAGAGTCAGTAGAGTTTGGTGGTTAGTGGTTAAAGTTTGAGGGTACCTGAGGCTCAACCAGGTCAGAAGTGCTTTGGCCTTGCAGTGTTCAGGCCTGCAGTTCCAAAGCTCGCAGCTCAGGAAGGTGGACTGGGTGCTTCTGCCCTCTCAAAGCAAACGTCAGTAAAAGAGCACCACCTGAAATCAAAAACAGCCTGAATGCTGGGGCAAAGAAAAGAGTACATCTGAAACTGTTATCTCAGCACCTAGATCATCCTCTTTTTGGAAGATAACACCATCGAAATGGAGTATTTATGATTTACAACCCCTTGCAGGGTGCAGTCTGCAGTTCCTGCAATCTAAGAACATGTCCTGATCTCCAGGCTAAAGGATGGACAAACAGAAGTGCTGCCTGTTGAAGCTGAACTGCTCAGCTGCAGGAAATTCTGTGAGGTTAATGTGTTCAGGCTGTGGTCAATGCAGATAACACTGAAACTCTAAGCCTTACGGCTACAGTGTGCTGCTAGGAGAATGCTCTTGCCCCTATCTGATAAGCATCAGCGAGAGGAGTCAATACTGCTTCCATTTGTACTGCTATTGAAATAAAGAAAGGTCTTCCCAAGGCATAAGATGGTGCATGGGATAGGTCAATCACTGGAACTGTAGTAAAAAGAAAATATAAAAAGTAGGCTGGAGTGTGGCTGGTTGTGTTTGGTTGTCAGGAGGAGAGTTTCCTGCATTGCTTCAGCAAAGGGGAACTTGAGAGACTCTGAGGTGTCACAGAGGAATCTAGAGTACATAAAAAGCATTAAAATATATAAAGTATATAAAGCCATATTTTTTGCTCGTTCCTACAAAACATGATATGAAGCTAAGGATCCTGTTGGCTGCCTCTCCCACTGTGGAGACTTTCTGAAATTACTGTCCAAGTGGTCGATGGTGTATTGGCTATGTCTGGAGGTAGTAGCAATGTAACGTGTTTAAAATAACTGGATGAATGCTGCTTGACCTAACATTTTAATAACATTATGTGTACTTAAATAATCCATTGGATTTTTCTTTTTTCTTTATTTTACCTCACCCTTAAACTCTCTAAGTCCAATAAGACTTTGCCTCCGTCATTCTTCTAATACTTTGGATGCATTTTAAGGAAATGATTTGTTACTTTTCACCTGGTGAAATCCCTTGTGAACCGTGCAGTTGTTAACCCTGCAGGCAGGTTAATCACATCCATGACCACGTTTCTTAGGAACAGGACATAAGACACCACTTCCTGAAGAAAACTGCTGATTTGTGAAAGTCTATATGGCAAAGATCATCCAACCATGGACAAACAAGGGAATTAGCATTAATTAATAGGTTAGTTGATAGTCTTTATTTAAGTGCATGCAATAATGGTTATTATCACAGTTATTATATTTCAGACAAGTCCCTTGAAACCCATGAAAGCTGAACGTGATTTTAAAGCTCACAATGGCAGAGGCATGATGAATGTGTACATATGGAGAAGTTTAACATTACAAGAGTTTAACGGGACTGATAATTAAGCATATGAATCACAGCCTTGTTTTCCAGGGTCTGGAGGATGACTTTGCAGTTACAATAATAAAAATAACCTGAATAGAAATTTTGATTCCATTACAGTTGTTCAGAAAATGAGCAAATGTCATAGCTTCTAGCTTAATAATATTTATGTTGATTTTATCTCCCCTGCTTGACTCCAATATCAAACTGTTAAAGCCTAAAATCAAGTTTTTAGAAGCATTGAGTTATACTAGGAAACTAAAAAAAAAAAAAAGCCTGTTAAGAAGTTACAGTGATATAATTTCAAAAGCATTATCTATTATGTAGATAATTAACCTTGAAAGGAAACAAACATTATTGCTACTCTGTTTCCATGCAATGACAAAGAAAATTACAGGGCTACACAAATGCTTGATAGCATCAACACATGAGTCACTATAAACACTATAAATTCTGCAGACTCTAATTTTTAAATGGTCAACACACCATTGCCTAGTGGAAACTACAACTTCTGGTTTACATTTATCAGTATCACTGTTGTTTAGAACACATTAGAGTAGCTTAGCTTAAAAACAGAACAAAAATCTGAATTTATATTTGCTACAAAAATCTGCAAGAGCATAAAGTAGATTGTGTTTGCATACTATGCCAGTTCTGATTGTTAATGAATAGAATTGCTCATGGGGCTCTTTCTCAGTGCAAAGGTTTGCAGTAGATTGGTTAATGAAGAGGAGTTGAAATGCCTTCTGATAATCCCTACTATACCATTTTATCAGTTACTTTCATCCCACGAAATAATTCTTCATCTGAAAGAGCAAATGTAACTAATCTTTTTCGAGGACACTGCCAGACTCTATCATTTTCTTTCTCTTGTAAGGATCTTTCTGGGGAAGAACAACTTTCCTAGCCAGAAGGAATCTTAATGCACTTTCTCATCATGAAGATGAGAAGTCATCATAGTCTTAGAAGAAAGATTACAGTTTCCTTCTTTTCTCTGATAAGTCTTCTTGGAGTAGACTTCCTGTATACAAGGTTGTTTCTCTAGCAATACCCCAACTTGTTTTTCCCTCTCAAAAATGCCTAAATAAACTATAAAATTTATCTAAATAGCAACTGGATGTCACTGTTCTCTCACGATTTCTCCTGTGGCTTTTTTACTGCCACACTATAACTCTCTTGTGGGCTGCCAGTGAACCTGTAATGTGAGCTTAGAAGCATGGCAAACTGAGATACTGCATCCCTAGCAATGAGGTCCTTGGGGACTTGCTTTGAAACGAAACTATAGTCATTTTCAATATGGAATCGTTTTATTGTTTGGGTGCATCTGCACATAAACCTTACATTGGGTTCTGAACAGCGTATAAAGGCTTGCTAGAGATAAATTAGACTAAGTATAGCACTCACCATTAATCAGGATACTAAAAAAGCATGAGCACTAGAGAATGAACACAGCTGCTGGTTCATTTATCTTGCTGTCAAAAGGTAACTCTCCTACAGAGAGAAGCTCAGAAGTGGTGGCCTAGGGTCTTTTATGTTTTTCTCTTTCATAGCTTACAGAGAATACATATGTGTGCGTATATATATATAATAAATACATATCTATATCACACACATACGTATTTTTCAGACAAATATATTGTATATAGGCACATGTTTGTATTTTTGTGTATGTAGTTGTGTTTGTGTGTCCTAAATAGTTCAAAGTTGTAGCCTTGAGCTGCAACTCTCATCTGTTCTCCCCATATGAAGACATGATAGAGGTGTAGCTGATATGGTAAGTTAGAAAGATTTAGGTTTCATTTCCAAGTGAACAAGTGATGCTGGAAGGTAATAGAACATATTTTTTCATTTACCTTAGAAAAACTTAACAGGTAACTAAAGTAGAACGTAGTGAAACTCTGAGTGTCAATTTTGCAATAAGTAATTTCTCAGCATCAAAGCACATTTTGAAGACAAGCTAACCAATGACTAGTCAAATCCTAAGTTCATTGGGCAACAGACTCCAGCAGTTGGTCTTCCTTAGTCTGACCTTTTGCATGAAAGCAATAAATCAACTAGCCTTCCATGTCTCTGGTATTGTCCCAAGCTCTTGGGAAAAGGATGATTTAATAGGAAGAATTAGTGCTGCTACATAGGATTTAGCATAACGGATAGATCATTAACCTTTTAAGTCTGGTATCCTGGCTTCTGCACTGGCCTACCATGGCTACTGCAGGGAAGGAGAAAATCTCCATACATGACTGAGATGTCTTGTTCAGGGAGGCAGAAAGATTTCCTTGACCAGAGTCACAAGAGCCTGTGAGGCTGAGTGGCCCTGCAGTCATGGTGGGACAGCAATAGAAAGTGTGCAGGCCTCAGGGCCTTGGCGTGCCCCTGTCCTCAGGGCCACACTACAAGGGCCGTGCACTCACCATGGCCAGACCTATGCCATCCTGTGGTGCCACTGATACATTACCCAAGGCACCTGAGATACCTCTAGCAGGGTAGCTATGGGAACATTGGTAGCCTTGTGGCATTTTTATGGCTATTCTGCCACAAGCATCCAAATCAGCTAGTTTGAAGTTAGTGTAAGAGCGGACACCTAAACACTGAGCCTGCAGAGTCTGCAGTCAAAATGAGTGTTGGCATCTCTTTAGTTATGTTATCACACTTATGTGAGCATAGGTGTGAGCTTCAGGGAAAAGAAGCAGTGCTGAATGCTACAGTAGAAAAGAAGGAAGCTGCCATGCCCTCTCTCACATGCTCTTTGTGAGAATACAAACTGCTTACCAGTAAGCTGTATGGGTCAGACAGAAAATGATTTTTCCTGTATTGTGGAATCAGTGGAGATTCTCATAGCCACTTTTTTACCAGAAAAACAACAAACAAACAAAAAACCCCAGAATATGAGTGTGTGTGTGTGTGTGTGTGTGTGTATATGCTTTTTTTTTTTTCTATTTATGGTGCCAGTGAATACTTCTGGAAGGGTGTGGAAGGGAGGATCTCTGTGTGATTCATTTTGGATCTTCTCCTTGCTATAAAGCACTTGACTGTAGTTACATGTAGGCATCTATGCTATAGGCAAGCTGAGCATTTTGTAAACAGTTATTTGATGCAAGGATGTTTGGTATTTCTTATGGCCGTATGTGAACCTATGACTCTCTAAGTCTTGCTATAGGTATAGGTTATGACTACCAAATTACAAGTGGTCTAACTTTTGTTCTGTGAAATTTTCCTGATCCTGTGAATCAGGATCTGAGAAGTTATAGATACTTCAATTTTATATTGCACTGTGACTGCATGTTATGTTTCTGTCCATATTGTTAGGTCTCTGGAGCAGAAATGATTTTGCTGGTCTGTGTGTGTGTGAGGCCTACCACGTTTCTTTCTACCCTCCTTGCCTGGCAGCATCCTATTCAATATAAACAGTAATGACCGATCCTTGCCAGGCCTGGCCCTCAGAGTGCCTCACAAAGGCGGCCACGTGTTTTGCTGGTATCACTGCACAGTTGGGGAGCAGATGAGAGATGAAAGGCAATGTAGCTGACTAGGATTTCTGTTTAGCCTGTTGTCTGCTGTTCAGAATTGTTCAACACTGGGATACCAGTAGGTTCCCTCAGCCTCCAGTAAATATTGGGCTGATGTCGATGTCATCCCTTTATTCCTGTAAGGGACAGGCTGGACAGTGGCAGCAGCCATTCCCAGGGCTGCCCCACCTCTGTTGGTGTCCTTTGTCATCAGTAAGACAATCAGTTGGGTCACTTTGCCTTGGTGACTTTGGTTCCTTTTCTTAGATGGCTGACAAATGTCTCTGTTCTGATTGCTGCAGATGTCTCCTGGTTGGGACCAGCGCAAGATCAACGTGTAAGCATTTATCTCATCTTTTCAGGCTGTTTTGCTGTGTTATCAAGCTCCAAACTGTTTGTCCATTATAAAGTTTGCACTTCTTCTAACAAAATAGTATTGAAAAAAACAAGTTCAAGAGAAGGTTAATGAAATGATCCTATTATCGACTTTCCCTTGACTTCTCTGTGTGTCTTGATTAGTTTCAGTTCTACATTGTCCAAATTACAATTTTGCCACTGACTTACACTCTGTCCACTTTATGCTTGGAGGCTCATATGTGGTGATTGCACTTCATTTTCTGTTTAGATGTGTCATCATTCTTCCTTCTAGAGTTGACTGGCAGATTGGAATTAACTGAAACTTCCAATCTTCAGTGTGATGTTAGACTTGAAGGAGGCTGCTCCAAAGCAAAAACTTCAGCCTGTATTTGATTTGAACTTGCATTGTAGGGTATGTTTGACCTCTTGAAAACATATGTTCGGGTACTCTGCTGACAGGATTTGCCAGAGGAGAAAATAGCTAGATGGATACAAAGCTAGATAGGTGCCACATAATTAGATCAGCCCTAAAGGTACCTTTCAGCTAAGCACAATTTCAATTTCTGATAATTTTGATAAACCCACACTGTCCATAATGTCCATAAAGCATGTGTCCATAATGCAGTTTTATTCTATAAATCCCGGACTTTATGGTCTGTAAGCTTTAATTCATATCTGAGCAACACCCTACAAAGAATTTATTAACATTCTTTGTGTGTCATCTTGCCATCTGCCTGCATGGAGAAATTACAGTCCCA
>JAVCKT010028056.1:6972-18846 GCA_032273925.1 Rhynchotus rufescens | reverse complement strand
CATTCAGCAGTGGACTAACATTTTCCCTAGTCTTCCTCTATATATTTATAGAAACCCTTCCTTTTGTCCCTGACATCTCTTGCTAGCTCAGTAGTGAATTAAGAAACTTCCATCTCACCGTCTTCCCACAGAATTTGGATTAGGCCTTGCTTGCTTTAGAGATAACCTTTGGCCGTTAAAGTCATTTCTACAGGACATGAGAATACTTCTCTTGGGAGCAATCAGAGGTGACAGCCAGGGCCCTAACTGAAGGCTAGCTGTATGGACTAGAGGGCAGATATTGGGGTTTAGACAGACAGGGAGACATTGATTTACTGAGACCTTTTCTGAAGTTGAATGCACAAGTAATGCAGATTTCCATATGTTGAAGCAACACATTTGCGAGTGATCCTTCTCTTTTATCTCTTAAATGAATTCAAGACAGGATGCAATATGTTCACAATACCAGGATGCAATATGTTTGGATTTTTTTTTGACAGTTCCAAAAAGACAAAATGATCCGTATTTATTTTTCTTTCATTCTTTCGTCCTCTCTCTTTTTCTTTCTTTTTTTTTTTCCTGTAGTCTATGGTTGGCAGTGGAAGCTGGCAAAGAGTCAATGCACAGGTTGCTGTAAAATCTCCTCGCTATGCTGTGTTTGACCTCGCAGAAGGAAAGTCCTATGTTTTCCGAGTCTTGTCAGCAAACAAGCACGGACTCAGCGATCCATCTGAAATCACAGAACCCATTCAACCACAAGATACCGTTGGTAAGACATTAATAGTATAGCATCAATATTAAATGCAACTGATATTTAAGAAAAAAACAAATAGACAAGTATTATCATAACTGTATTATGACAGCAATTTTAATCAAATTCATTTGATTCAGTTATTTTAGTTTGTCATCCTTCAGAGTCCTCTATGAATGTGACTTGTCAAAAAAAGTAGGATAATACTGGTTAATCGCTAACTCAGATAATTATATGTCTGGCTCAGTGTATGTATGTTACCTAATTGCTTGTAGTCTCAATTAGATAAGGAGCCTTTCCTTTCTGAGTAACCTAAGTTATAAACTATTGCTGGTGCAGAATTTCTGTGGTGTGTAGATGACTAGATTTCAGTGATAAGGGAAGTTATATCTGCATATTCAGTGGCAACTTTCCAAATGAAAGTGAAGGGTTTATCTTGAGGTCACATTTGAACACACAAGTAGCAATTTAGGGAACAATTACTCATCTTATTGCTCAAATATATGATTTTATCTTGCAGGTAAGCAGAGGCCACAGATAAACAGTACCACATATTGACAGCTGTCACCTTTAGAGCTCACATATTACTAATACACTTGCCAGAAGTATGAGAAATAATTACAATATCTGTTAATCCATCGGGCAGATAATTTTGATAATGTTGATAATTCATGTTTACAATAAGTTTAAAAATGTAACCATGTAACCTAGCACCCTGCATGATTTGAAAGTACACAAGATGAAATAAAAACATCTTGTACTTTTTTGTATTCTTGATTTGATACTTCATTAATGCATATAAATTTTTTAAACTGTTCAACATACCCCAAGGTAGTTGGTAGGAAAAGAAGGTAGGAAAGAAACATACTGTATTTATTTCACTTAGTACAGAAAATAGGCTACCCATTAGAGGGCAGCACAAGACATTCTTCGTAAATCATAGCAATGGTGGAAGACCGAAAGCACAAGATCTTATTTTAAAGAGAAACTGCAGTACTTTTGTAGGACAGTTAACTACCTGCACTAAAATACATCAGGGTTGCACATGGCTTTTAATTGCCTGCATACAGTGCTGCTTGACATTCCTGCGAGTATCTGAGATAACACCATGGGGCTGGCAAACACAACACAGGAGCTGTGGGAGGGTTTCTTTCTTTCTCAAGCATCAACTAGAGAATGGATGGGGTATCCTAGCACACCCAAAATGGCACTTAATGTCTGTGTGTAGGCAATTTAATTGACTGATAAGAAGGGATTCGGTTTGAGATCGACATCTAAATATAGGTGTCTCCACGCAGGCATTAGTAGGTGCTCTAGAGGTCTCTGCTCCTACTGCAGTCAGTGGAGGCTGAAGGATAACTTGGCTCACCACCCCTGCAATGTCTGCACTGGGGTGAAATGAATCATTTTCAGGACTCAACTAACTGTTGGTTAGTGGCTCGGTTTGGATACCCATCCAGACATCTAATACCATTGGAGGTGCTTTCAGTTTGTCATGTCAGAGGGATGCAAGTGTCCTGTGTGTTCTGAGTCATATCTGCCAGCTCCAGAAATGTCTGCAATGCAGAGTGTATAAATGGCATTAAATGTATTCCTACCTTTAGGTACTTTTATCACAGTTTCAATCCACTCAATATTACAAACCTACTGGCTAAACTACAATATCATGTGTTTTTTTTTGAGACCAAAAGACTGAATGTCTCTGAGAAAAATGTTGCCCCCTTTTTTTTTCTTTTTCATGATGCTTGCTTCAGCTGTAGTTCTGTGAAATATATAAATTTGGGGAAACTAAAATGCCCTTGATACATGCCACTCAACTTATCAAGAAAGACTCAAACAAAGCTCTAAAGAGTATTTTATAGTGTACATACTCTATGAAGTTGCCCTTATTACCATTTTGTTCACATTTAGATCTTGATGTATATGTTTTTATTTATGTACATTCAGGGTGAAATCTGCGTAGCTAAGTTTAGCTAAGAATTTAGCATTAAAACACATGCTTAAAGTTTTCCTGAAAAGTTTTCCATTCCTGGATTGGAGTGGTCATTAACTGACTGAAAGGGAGTGTTTCTTAACTCTTGTGAAACTACACTTAAATAGTTCATGTGCATTACTCACTGATGCAGTAGTGCTACAGGATGCATACATGAATCTGTTATTCTGATTTGAGAGAGAATATTTTCATACTCATATATTTTATCAGCACTAGTATTTTAAAATATGTCTTGAAAATATTATCTTCTCAGAAACCAGCACAAAATCAGGAAAGTAGGGAGACTAGTAGCTTAGAGTTAATTTACTATAAGAAAAACAGTCCAAAAATAAGTATGTGTGCACATATGTAAGTATCCAGAGGAGTGGACTATTTATAGCAAGATAAATGCACTAAAATGCATATTATAATGTATTATTGTAAATATAGTTGTCAGATATAGTGATTAAATGTAGTAAAATACATAATGTTGTATCTAACAATTTTTATTTATTTTACTGTAGTGTATATTTTCTTTCTTTTTTGTAGTTGTACCATCTACACCTGGTCGAGTAGTGGCCACAAGGAATACAAAAACGTCAGTTGTAGTTCAGTGGGATAAGCCAAAGCATGAAGAGGCTTTGTATGGCTACTACATTGATTATTCTGTGGTGGGATCAAATCACTGGGAACCTAGTAACCACAAGCCTATTAAATACAACAGGTATTGACAATACTTCTGTATTTCAAAGAGTTTTGAAAATTGTAATGTGATTATAAGCCCATTTATCTGGTAAACAATGGCTTCATCATGGAAGATGAATGTTTGTGTCAGGAAAAATATTCTGCAGATTCTCAAGCCTGAACCTTTCAGGTTGCAGAGCAGACTTTTTCCATTATTGTTTCTCTAAAAAGAAGTGTGCTTTTTTTTTTTTTTCCTATTCTCTGCTTTTGAAAGATAAAATTAGGCTTCAGAGACATGAATCTATATGGCTTGTTCTTAAATGAGCATAAAATTAATGCCTTTTTAACATGGAGATTATATCTGAGGTTATATTATATCTGGGGATGCAGAAGCTTTCCAGCATGTCTCTGCCTGGAGCCCTTAGTCCAGAGCATCAGGGCACATGAGTTTCTGATATAAATGTGATGGGGAAAGCACTGTAGCTCGTGCAACTACTGTGTATAAAGTCTGAATGTGTTGCCTGAGAGATATCAGAGCTCCCAGCCTGCTAAGCCTGTGGGTAAAGAAGAGATTCTATCTCTAGCTCTCCTGTCATGATAGTGGCCCTGTATGTATTTCTGTTGATTTCTTACTCCAGAAAATATTGCTTTACTCACCAGATTCAAAGTTTGTGTATATTGCTTATCTTTTTTTATGAGAAGATAATGAGCACATATAAAAGAAATTTATAATTTCTTATGGGTGTATAGCAAGCATATAGTGTTTAGTGTATTTTATCAGCTATTAATTTTGAATGACTGTGTTCACTGAAAACCTTTGATCATGCAATCAAGGAATCTGATCAAAGAAAGAGTAAAGATTAATTCTTGGTCAAAAGAACTGGACAGCATAAAAATCATTAAAAATGATTTTTTCAATATTTTTAATTTTTCCATATGTGAACACATCCTACAATAGGGCAGTCCTGACAATTCAGTCTGTTACAATAATTGCCTAAAACTTCAGCTCAAATTTGAGAGCTCTTCTTGGCAATTGCTATGAATATAGTGAAAAATAGTCCCTGTCAAGAATAGATTAGAATTTAGCAACGCTAAGTTCAGAAGGAATATACTATCTGTCATATATTTATGACTCTACACAGAAGACTAGCACTAGCTACTTAATACATCTTGTGTTCCAGTGTACCATCCACTGTCCCAATCAATGGTACTGTATTATATTTTTGGTATTGGAGTTCTTGCAAATATTTTCCTGTGTGAAGCACTCATGAAGCTGAACTTGCTTATTGAAGCCAACGTTTCTTTTTGAGCATGGAATGCTTCTTATAAATATATAAATTAATATGTGATGCTATTCTTTTTAACTCAGGTTTGTTGTTCATGGTTTGGAAACTGGGGAGCAGTATATCTTCCGTGTAAAAGCTGTGAATTCTGTAGGATTCAGTGAAAACTCTCAGGAGTCTGAGGCCATAACAGTACAGGCAGCCCTTAGTAAGTATATTTGTGCATGTCAATCTTGTGTTTCTTTAACAAGGTACAGATCTCCATCAACCTACTCCTTTGGTTTCCTTCAATATCATAGTACATTTTACAATTATCCTGTTGGTACATTTATTCTGTGGCATGTTGCTGTTCTTTGCGGAAAAGTAATTATGAGGAAAAAAGGGTTTTTTTTTATATAATCTGTTAAAATTATTGAATCAGATTCACTATAAGGCCTGACTGTTTTTTGCTCCTCAGCTGCAACAAAGAAACCATAAATCTTGACTGGGTTAGAAAGTGGCTTCTGGGTGATTTGGAGTAGTGCAAATCAATTCAGCATGAAATCTGCTTCATTTAGAAGAGTTGCAGGAAATTTTATTACTTTGTGGCTGGATCAAACAGAAAAGTCCCCTTGGTTGCTCTAAGCTGGGGAGCAATCCACCTCTTCTGCTACTCTTCTAAAGGTACCTTATTGCTTGCAGGCAATATTTCAATGAAGAAAAGCCCTCTATGTATGTCAACCTTATGAATTACTATACCTTGTGGAAGGCTAAATAATTATTTAGACCATAAAATACACAGGGCTGGGTTATCAAGGTCCCTTTCTTTTCCAATTTTCACTTCCACACTGCATTCAGAGAAATGAAATTTGAATAAAAAGTCACAGAAAAGACTTGTATTTTGAAGGTCAGTTTTGACTAACACTTAACTTAAAATGGAAAAAAATAAAAACAAAAATAAAGCCACGCACCTGAAAGGCTTCCTCTTAAAGTGAAGCACACATGCTTCCCAGAAGTAAAAGAGTGGCCATTCAGATTGCCTGTTGGAAGATGCTGTCTTAAATTTGTAAGTGTTATTGATAAACCTACTCTTTTTGATTGTTTTAGGAGGAAGTGTGTCTCATATGGGTAGGTGGTGCACAAACAATCTGACATCTGTCACCTCTAGTTTTCACTTTCTAGTGCACTATATACACTTTCACTTTGAAATTTTGTGGCACTTCTTATTTTGTCACTGTGTGTCTTTGAAAATGAGGTCTGCATGGAGTGAGTGTATCACCAAACACAGATCAGGTGGATCTTACACACACTTATGGCATGTGAATAACTTTTACCTATTTCAATAGCCTCAATAAGAATTTAGTAGGACTATTTACTAGTGAGTCACATTTACAGGGACAGAATGTTTTGCAGTGCTAGTCTAAAGACATGTATAGGAGTGTGCTATGGTCATTATTATTCACAAAGAAGTAATAGTAATTGTAAAGGTCTTTTTTTTTCTTATTCATTTTATTTTATTAAGTCAGAGCCAGTCTGAATATCTTACCACATTTGAGAAAAAGAATAAAAAGCCCATTTCTGCTGATTACTATCTGTTTTCATGCTGTATAAGTTCAGGAATTTCATTAAGGCCCTGGCTAACATGTTCTCTTTTAAATGAGTTAAATCAGATTCTCTCAGGAAATACTGGTAATTCAGCTGAAAAGCCTGGATGAGCTTTAGGATCAGAAGCCTAGCTTGCATTGACTGCAGCACAACAGGGACCAGGAGCAGTGTCTTCAAGTGAACTTTCTTGTGCGAAGGGAAAAGCAAAAAACAAAAATAGTGCTTGCTAGACTAAAAGAGGTATTTGCTAAGAGGAAATGTGCAAAAAATAATTCAGGAAGTAGTTCTTTAAATTTCTAGGAAGCAGCTTAAGTGACATTCCAGCTTCTGCCATCGGTCTTGTACCTCTAGGAAAATTCACAAAGGAAATGTCTTTCCTGCTTCCACATCATTTAGGCTTGTTCAAGTTCAACCATTTTCTCTTCCTTACAAGGGAGATAGCACCTTAAATCCGAAGTAAACATAGACACATACAGAAAGTCACATGGTGACTGTCTCACCATGGCCATCCAAAACACGGAGGCCTTGGTGAGACAGACATATGACTTCATTTCTTTCAAATTCCTAAGCTTTTTTTTATTAGCTTATTTGGCTCTTAGCAGGAAAATGTCTTCTGATTCTTCTCAAATCTTGTAGCATATTTGATCTGGGGACATTTTAACTGACACTGCCATTTCCTTACTAAAGATTTTAGTCTGCTCTTTCTCAGAGGACAACTCTGAGGTAGATGTTTCATGAGGCAGCTCTGTCATAATTAATCTTCCATGCCTTCTTTTTTTTTGTAGATAAAAATAATTTTGATTAGCAGCTTTACAATTGCTTTGTTACTAAGGTGTTATTGAGAGTAATTCATTGCAGAAAACAAAGATAGTACAGAAAACCTAGTCTTCTGCACTGCAGTGTTTTAGACTCCTTAATAACTCTCAGCATGCTTATTTCCCTCTAGCTTGTCCATCACATCCTCATGGCATCACTCTTCTTAACTGTGATGGTCATTCAATGACGCTTGGCTGGAAAGCACCGAGGTTCAGTGGAGGTTCACCTATCCTCGGTTATTATATCGATAAAAGGGAAGCTAACCATAGAAACTGGCATGAAGTCAACTCTTCCCTTATTCACCGGACAATTTTTACGGTTAGTGCCTTTTAGTCCTTATTGTACAGAATTGTACTTTTTTGAAGAGACATTGTTAAAGTTTTCCTGCTTCATTCCACACAAGCCCTTCCTCTGTGTATTTTGGAGTGCAACAAGCCTAAGAACTGAGGTGGAGACACAATGAACCAGTGCCATCCTTTGCTATTAAATTCTAAGATAAACATGGTCATTTAGATGAGGAAACTTCTGAGTAAAAACTTCTGAAGCACTTTTCTTGCTAAGGACAAGATGAGCTATAAAATGCTTCATAAACTGTATTCATTAATGACTTCTTTCTCTCTATATATATCTCTAGGGTAATTACATGAATAGAAAAGATAGAAGAATTTAGCAGGACAGAGGACTGTGCTGGCTGTAGATCTGGAGACTTGAAAATAAGAGAGAGATAAGCTGAGTACAAATGGAAGAGGCCCAGTTCTTTCTCTCAATATCCACCTTCAGCTAGAAAGCAGAGTAGTTATGTCCTCCCTTCCAAGGAGTGCTCCAAAGTAACAGATAACTGAGGTTTTGCTTTTGAAATAAATTATTTCAGTTTGCTCCTGTAATGCATTCAATGTTTCTTAACAGAGGAAATGCATGATGAAGAAAGGCTGGGGAAGACAGGCTACAGCAATCTACTAGTTAATATGATGCTTGTGAAATTAAATAATCAGACATTTGTTCCCAACTACTTTTTAAAATTATCCCTGCAAGCCAGCCATCTTCCTATAAACCTCAGAGCAGAAATAGATCGTCAGCATAGATTTGATGCTGAAGTGGATAACTGTGCTGCAGATGAGCTCAGTAGGAACGCTTCATGCACGGAGAAGAGTGCAATGTGCAGGAGTGGTGCAGTGCCCAGCTGCACACATGAAGGCTTGCTGTGGAGTGTGAAACTGGCATCTCTGACACAGCAAATGGAGCATGGGTGATGACAAATATGAAAGGGCAGGTAGGATAGGCAGTAGTCAGCAATGCTTTCCAGGTATTTAAATTTTTTAATGTATTTGTAAACAAATGAGTGATGCAAATTAAGGGAAACCATTCAGGGTTTAATTAATTTGATATTTAAGGTCTCAGTCCTGCCAGGAACTACATTTGTGCCTGAAGGCGCATCTTCATGAATTATTTTGAAGGACTGGAATCTGAAACACTAATGGGAAATAAAAGTAAAAGAGCTTTTAGAAGCACAGAGTATTTTATGACATACTGCAAGCAACTGAGGTCCTCGTATAGACAGTACAGCACCAGGAAATCAATAGAGATTTGTCCTTGACTGATTAAATAATTCTGTGGCAACCCCACAGATATTTGTTTCATTATTATCTGGAGATGTGAAAGAGTTTTTGCAGGATGAACTTCTGTTCTCTCTTGTAATTTATAATATACAGCTTTTCTATTGCCAGGAAATTGGATAAATGTATAAGTGACTGGATTTTACTAGTTTACTGTGTTTTACTTTGATTTTCTATCCGATAATGTTTCAGATAACCATCCAATCATACATTTGTTTCCATAAAAAAATAAATATCATACTAAAATACTGTTTTATCTATTTTGTCCAGAAAACTGTTGGAATATATTTATAAAAAAGTACAATGCAATAAAATAAAGCTATTCACTATCTCTATCAGAAGTAGCCTCCTCACCTGTACCTTTCTCTTGAGAAAAAGGTTAAATATGATCTGGGGAAAATTATCTTGAGGATTGAGGTGCAGAAGACCTGTATTTTTGTATTGAAGTGATCTGTGAGAGAGGATGGAAGAAGGTTGCTACCATGATATGCTTAGGCTGCAGAGAGGTTCAGGCTGTTGGGATGCCTTATGCTCTGTCAAGCTTGGCTTCAAAATCTGAGGTAGTGTTGTGGTGATAGCCTCGTTAGATAAGCCAAAGTTAATTTATCAAAAAATAGCACTGGCTAAAAGATGGCACTTCTTCTTGCTCATACCTCTTGCAGTGCTTACTGCGTTATTTGATAATGCTAGGTCATATTAAGAAAAAGATGTGTAAAGCACATAAAGTTACAAACAGAGAATATTTTCCAGAGTTATCTCCACACACTGTTAAGGAATGGAAGCAAGAAACTTTTCCTTTAGTTGCTTCTTCTCTGTTCAGTCAAGTATGACAAAACGTCATTTGAACTTACTTAAATGTGTGGTCATTCATAAGCAGTAAAAGGTGGTATTTTATGTAAGGACACACTTCCCTCAGTATCTGTCAGTGGTCACTCATTGAATGGGCTCCTTGGACCTTTGCTTTAAACCTTTACAGTCTGTCCTGCCAATATACTGAATGTTATTGTTCCATGACTGTAGCCGAAATGTGGAAATATAATGTAGACTTCTGCAGTGCTTTAAATACAAAATCTTTAGATTAGAGCCTCCCAGTACTCCAAGCATAGCAGTAGTGTTTGATATTGAATTAACCCATGACAGAATGCTTATTTTTATATATTAAGTATTTTATTTGTTAAAAAATTACAAATGATAGTTTTTAAATTTAAATACAATTTTTCTCAAAAAAGGTAGAGGACTTGATGGAAGATGCCTTCTATGAATTCAAAATTGCTGCTGCAAATCTGGTTGGCATAGGTCAATCTTCAGATCCCAGTGAACATTTTAAGTGTAAAGCCTGGACTATGCCAGAACCTGGTAAGTCTACTGATTTCTCATGAGTCTCAATTTAATATAAACTCTTTGTAGCACAGTCAGCATAGCGTTCCAGTCAAGCTCTGATGTATGTCTTTTGGTTCCCACATAAGAAAGATAAACTCTTGTCTACCTAATGTGAGTATATAAATTTTGCTAAATGTAAGGTATCTAGGGAATTGTTTCTCCTTAGTATTGATTGGGTTCTGTAGATAACCTATGAAGTGTCTTTGTCAGCCTGTCTATTTGTAACACCCTCACACATACTGACTGACACTTTTGCTGGAGCTGTTTGTAATATCTGGTACTGATTTGCCTAAAACTGAGGGTGTCACAGAACAGTCAGTAAGGAAAACACTAGTATGATACATTCCTACCTCCTTTTCCCCCCAAAGCTCTGAAAATATTGCTTTGTTCTTTGTGTTGTTAACTCAAAATCATTATAAAATGTACCGCTATGTATGCAATTAAATATCCTTCAATACCTCTTTTGGTCATCAGGAGTTGTCTGACACCTGCACACATCTGTTTCATGAATAAATGTTCACATGTTTAGGAACCTTAGAGTTCAGAAGTTTTTCCAGGATTTCTGAAACTTTCTTGCTGCAATTTAAGCCTGTTTACTTTGTGTTTTTCTTTTTGTTTTTTTTTTTTTCTGTTAAGCATGAACATGCAAAAAAGGTTGGTCCTTTATTATTTGCAACAATCTTTCTACATAGCCTGAGTGCTGAATCAAACTCCTAGCTTTCCCCTTGAGTTAAAAAAATCCAATTCCCGCAGCCCTTCTGCATGCAACATGAATTCCAGGTCTCTAAATAAGACATATTCTTACTTTACTTTGAACTTTTTATTTTACTTTCCTTTGAATTCACATGTTAGAATATGAATTTTTCATATTCTTCTTGAATGACAGCACATAAACTTGACACATTTTTCCAAGAGTTATCAATGCTGATCAGAGAAATGATCTACAGGTCCACACAGGTCTTCAAGTAATGCCTCCTTATAAACTCACTTCAATTTGCCTTCTTTAAAAAGATCACTAAGACTCAAAAGTTCAAAGTCTACTTCTTTTTAATGCCCAGATTCTTTTTGGTAAAACTGCTCCTTTTGCGTTGGTCAGTTGGTTGTTCTCCACACTTTCACACCAATTCTTCTCTCAGTTTTTAGATCTTACATTTTGGATTTAATGACTGTCATAAAAAAACTGTCATAAAAAAGCAAAAAGCTAAATTTCCTGAATTTAATCTCCTTGGTGCTAATTATATTTTCTTATCATTTTGAAATATTTAATATAAATATCTCATCAGTGGAGCAATTATTTTTCTAAAATAATCAAATTTGTCTGTGATTTATACTCTCTACAGTGTTTTCACCATATCAGTGGAATTGCATTTTGTGTAAACTGGTGAACATTATCTTTCATTTTAAATGATATGTAGAGAAATAAAATAAAAAGCACTTTCAGGAAATGGAGTGAAATTTCCATTTTCATAATGAACAAGGTGACCTTTTTACTCCTTGGCTGATTACATTGTTCTCTTTACGGAGCTCACTGAAGAGGGAGCACTGCATTCTTCCTGCTTAAAAAAAAAGTCAAGCTCCAAACCCAAAGCACCACAAACAAACAAACAAACAAACAAAATACACCCAAACTTGCTAATATATTTTCCAGGACTTTCTTAGAATAGGTTTTAGAAAATGACTAAGCAATAATGAAAAAAAATAAATGAGGCTTAAGATTGAAAGAAGGAGGCTGATCATTTTTTTGACTTATTAATGATAATGAAGACAAATGTAATGTGACTGCAGTATACTCCCAGTGCCAACGAAATATTC
>JAVCKT010028055.1:0-24605 GCA_032273925.1 Rhynchotus rufescens | reverse complement strand
AATTTATATCTAAAAAAAAAAAAAAAAAAAAAAAAAAAAAAAAGCTGAGACTTGGAGTCTCCTGCCTTAGCTTGCTTGACTGATTTTGGTCATTGCTCAAAAATCAAGTGCTACTTTATTTATATTTAATTCTCACTGGATAGTGTGGGTGAATTGACCATGAAGGGTTCACAACTTGATGATTCAGGCCTAGAGGAGAAACCAATCAATTTCAGTGCTAAATAAACCAAACCAAGCATGTACATACGTTCTAAATAAAACTGAAATGTAAAGCAATTGCTTGCCTCATTCAGCAGCCTTGAGAGGTACTAAATTTAAAGATTATCCCCTATAGGGAACATTAGCTAGTTCAATTGCTTTAGCCATGACCTGCAGCCTTGTTCAAGTTTTGATATAGTTAGGGAATTTTTGTGTGACTGACCATGCCAAAACAGTGAGGATTATCTTTATTTTTAAGAAATTCACATTCACGTGTGCCCCATGCTTAGCTTCATGACTAAGACAAGGTAAATGCTTTTCCTTCATAAAATCATTGATTTCACAAAAATCATTGATCAGCAACATATGCCTGTGAAGAGTCCATACTGGATGGATGAAGGTATTCTTAGTTATTCAAAATTTGGAAACTAATTCTCTTTCACATTAGTACAATAAATTCTTATCAAACATGAACAGTTGAGGGATTACTGTTGCTGATAATTTTATATTTCTTCAGGTGCTCTGTAGGGAATATCCACCAAAACTGATGTAATAATCCCAAATTTTCTAAATAATTTCCTTTATGCCATGATCCTATAACCTGCTATATTAACATATCAAAATAAGAGACTTGAAATACAGGAAGGTAGTTGGTCAAAGTAGCATTGAATGCAACAATCCTTAATTATTTACAAATTCACTACTACAACCCTTAATTATTTACAAATTCACTCCTACCTCATTTGACAGTTAGAATGCTCTTTCCCCAGTTTGAATCATAAGACATGGATAGGCATGCTTAGACTTAATTCTGAGTCTAATAGGTCGTGGGAGGTGTACAATTAGTAAGGTCTCATATAACTGGATCCATTAGGTCATAAAGTGCTTATCAGCTAAGATATGCCCTCTATCATCCCTTGCTGCTGATCTGCCTTCTGTAATAAATTAATTAGCGTACTCTCACATAAAGATCATTTTCTCCCATTAAACTGTAGATGATGTGTTTGATGTAGCCAATTTGGATATATAAAATGAGCTCTGTTGTGATTAGTTTTCCTTTTACTCATGTACAATTTTTTTTTTTGCTTTTTGTTACTCCCTTGGTGCTGTCACTTTTCCACATGCACAACAGGCAAACATACACAACAGAAAATTGTAACAAAATAACACATACTAATCAGCTAAATATGCTTCCTATTGAAGAAGCACTGGTAGGAAGCAAGCAATTTGTGACAAATGGATCATGAGATGGCTGTGGCTGATTGCTGATTGTGGTAATACCTCATGCATGTGACAACTTATGTGGTGATTGTACCCGAAAATGCGACTGAGCACAACTGATATTTCGCCTACTTGTATATATTAACTACAGTGATTTTCTAAGCTCACAATTGGGCTCTCTCCTCATTCTGTACCCCTTCATAGTGTTGTCCTCAAGTGTGCCAATTTGTGTAAGAAACTCTCTTAGGACTTCAGTTAACATGTCTTGCAGGACCATGGTGCCCATCTTGGTCAAGATGTGAGAAATTTGCAGGGAATAGCTGTGGCTAAACCGTGGATAAGCTTTTGGCTCACCCTAATAGTGAGAGGGGCTTAAATCCCGAAGCAGAGGGTTAATTCTGATGTCAAATTATAGAAGACACTGAGGTGTATTTTGAGGGTGTAAAAAGGAGCAACTAGTACAACCTTTCTAGAGCAGCTTAGACTTTGCCTTGCTTGCAGCACTGCCTCTTCTGTCCCATATTAGGAGCCTTGCCCTACAGAAAATGAGGAACCCAGTCAGCAAAGCAGCCCATGAGACTGGCTGCACTCAGAGAAGAGAGAAAAAGGGAAAAATACAGAGGGACCTAGTTGACATAATGCTTAAATCCATACTTACAAGATGTTCCTTTGGGCTGCTATTAATTATTTAGAAAAATATCAATCAACTCAGCCTGAAAATACACCCTGCATTTTTTTTTCCCATTGAGTACTGTAGAAGTTATAGTTTCATCCTCTGTACTGCTTTAAAGTATTTAACTGCAATCTCAGTTGAAAAAGGTCCACCTACTATTCTCTGTGTTGCTATTCTGATGCATTTCGATTATTGAGTCTGCAGCAGTGTGAAAAGCAAAGTCACTGGCATCTTCTCCAGGAAACACACCAAATGCCTTGCTTGTTGATCTCTGATACAGTATGAGCTCTTGAAATTGCCCCATAGTTTCAAGAAGATGCACATTCATTTGATTAAGTACAAGTAACCAACCTTCATGTGAGAAAAGGGAATTTTTATATCTGGAAGATACTGGTATGGGTCAACAGTGAAGATTGCCTTAGCTAGAGTGGAAATGACAGGATCAAGAATGAGGATACGATTGCAAGAATTTCTACCATTCTCTTTGTACACATTACCCATCTCTGCACCCACTCACTGTTTGACCTGTGAAGATCTCGAACTAGATCTTGCCTTTTGTTATCCCTGGTTTCAAAGCATTCTTCATTCTCTGATTCAGAATTCCCAGATTATAGTGCTGAGGAATCTCATGGCTAGTTACCAATTTGGCTAGGCCCCTTCACATTGTAGAATTGTCTTAAAAAAACAGGCAGTTGAGAGGTTTTAGTGTGTCTCTGCAGCGTGTTTAAGGTCCTTTTAGTTTGTCTTCTCCTTGCACAAAAATAAAATTATTCACAGTTTGCTTGGAAGCAAAAAGTTAGCCTATTGGCTCTGCATGGCCAGCAGATGTCCATGGTCAGGTACAAGATGCTCTGCTAAGGCTCCAGCATGTCCCTCCTCAGCCCTTTGCAACTTAAGGAGATGTTTCCCTCCATATTCTCTTGATGAACAGTGGAAGTGAGGAGATCAGCAACAGACCGGAGACACTCTGACTTACCAAGAAAACTTGAAGGTATATGTTATTATTATGAGATTTATTTTACTGAGTGAAATAAAGGGCATGGTCTTATGAACTCCAGATGCTCCCACATAAACTGGTTAGGAAAAAAAAAAAAAAAAGAAAAAAGATTGTGCTTTGTAGGTTTGGGAATGAACTAATAATTTCAGAAAAAACGCTGAAAAAACAGGCAATATTTTACTGCAGAGTAAACAGCAAGAATAGATTTTCTTTTCAAAAAAAAAATCAAATAGGCAAAACAAATCACTGTCACTTACCAACCATGTTTTCAAACACTGTTTTTATTACTGGAAAAAAAATTAGAGATTAGTAACTCAGATAACTTTATATTTTTTTAAAGAAGGCATAAGTGAGACAGGAAGCCTTTATAGGTTTTTAGAACATAAGCATGCTATGTTCTCGTCTACCATCACCATAAGAAACTTCTCATTTCCAGAAAATTTGCAGCCAGGAGCAGGTCTCTGCAAACATGCCAAAGTGACTCCATATAGCCCCGCTCTCCATAGCTTTAATGCCCTTAAAATAAATAATATTTCACACAGTAAAAATGTGATCCCACAAGTTTCTACTCCATTGCAGAATGAGAAAGATTTTTTTTTTTTAGAGTGGGAGAAAGTCCAAGTATTTTGTTTGAAAGCTGAAAATGTCTACTTTTTTTTTTTTTTTTTAATGAGTCACTACTTAATAGCTGCTTTCCTTTGATCACTCTACTTTGTTGTAGAGCTTAGCCTTCAACTTTATTTTCAGACTGATATATATATAGAAGCCTCTAAATTCCATCAATGCTCTTCCTGACAAATTTTCTAAAAACTAAACTTTGTAGTCATTTCCCTGAGCTGGATGTAGCTGCTGGGGTGACATCTCTCAAATGAAGCTTAGAAAGGCGTAAGGACCTCTGAAGATATCAGATGTGGAGGCATCAGTGAGCTGTGAAGGGAGAATAAAGTCAGTAGGTTATTTCTTCCTTGCCTCTGCTGTAAGGTATTAAGCAGCATGAATGAATTGCATCACTAAAAACTAATTATCCTTTAAATGCATTCCTCCTTGAAATTTCAGAACACCAATCAAAAATCCCTAGCACTTTAGGCCTTGATTAGGGCTATTTGCTGTACAAACAGGTCTTGATACTCGAAGAATATTCTTTGAGTTAATGGAGTTTGCCCTGAGGTACATACATACGATCCAGGCAGAATTAAATGTAACTAGGGAGCCACATGCATTAGGAAGGATTTGGACAGAAGGAAAGAAGCAACACTATTAAAAAGTTGTGGAGGAAGTGAGGACAGTGCTATTCTCTGTAGCTGGGAACTGCCCCTGCAGCTGAAGCTGGGAGTACTTGGGCAGTATTGCGATAGGCAGGCATCACCAAGCACGCAAAATAATAAGCAATTCCAGTCATTAAGCTTAAGTGGTTCAAAACATGTTCAACACAAGGATTTTCAAGTACCTGCATCACCGTTAAAAGGCTAACTGCTTTTTAATACATAAAGTGCAACTAAGTTATTAACAATTCAGTCAGTTTCATCAAATCTACATAAATTGTAGCCAATTAAGCTGACAGTGTGATCTGAAATAGTGGGGCTCTGATGTGATAATCAAATAAATTTGCCTCTCCTAAATTTAATGCCTCATCATTTTGTTTTATAGCTTTTGTTCGTTTCATTTGATAAGAGACTTCCTAATTATGTTTTCAGAGCCCTGTGCTAAAGAACCGCATAAATTGCTGCCACAAAGCGCTTTGGAGTTTTTGTCAGCTTTTTGAGAATTTTGGCTCAATACTGCGTGGATCTGCGTCAGTGAGCAGGACATTCCCACGGGTCAGGAAGCCTTTTCTATAGCTAGGACTAGGCCTGCTTCAAAACACTCGTGTGCACCTTGTTTTGAAAGGTGTTGCTTTTACCTCTGTTCCACTCTTGAATGGAAAACATGAATTTCATGTGATATTGAATAATATCATATAAGGAGGGGCTATGGGTAGAGCTCACCAGGGCAGTAGTCCCGAGAGTGCCCAACGCTAGTGAGGAAATATTGTGCTGCACACACTATAGTTTTTTGCTCTCCCTATTTGCTGCAGTTTTAACTGCCTAATTTCTCTTCAACCCACAGCAGCAGTCTTAAATACAGTGTATTTCAATGCACTAAAAGAAAAAGCCATACAGCATAAATAACCAAGTCCTACAGGTTTGTATAGATTTTTACTCTCGGTTTTGGTCATACTTTACTTTTCATGTTTGATTTGCTGCAAGATAGAGTTAGTTGAAGGGCAGTTCAACTGAACTAACCTTTACTTGAACTTGCAAGCAAGTATGAGCTCTGACTTTCTGCATCTCCATTTAGTGCTTACATTAGTATGACTGCATGTGTTTCTCTCCACAGATAGCTGGGCTCTATATACAAACATAGGTTTCATAAAGCAGAATAACATCCTCCCCTCCACCCCAGAACCAGTGCCTAGAATTTACTCCCCCACTTTGGTGAAGTTGCCATAATGTTGCTTTTAATTTGAAAAATCTGTTATTCAACTGATAAACCGAGTCCTTTTAGTTCTGCTGGGCCTTTGTTCCCGTTTGTTGCCTTGGAGCAAACCTCATCTTAAAATTGCTGTTTAGCCTCTGTTAAGCCTCCGTGCGGAGCCACTCGCGGTTCGGGAATGCTCTTGGGGCGAACAATAGCCGTAAGGGCAGTGAATGCCCTTATGGAAGCAGCGGGCTAGGGCCGAGCTTTCCCCATCTCCTAACAAATGAACCAGGGGAGAGGCTGGCTAACTGCTCCATGTCAGTGCCTCTAGTAGTGCATTTTAGCAGCAGGAGTAGCAGTAATGCTGGCATGCACACGGAGAGAGCAGAACTGCCAAAATAGCTTTTACAGGGGAAACATCAAAGAAGAAAAATTTCCCCCAAAGCCAAACTGCTCCTGTTTGGAGGGAAGGACATCATGACAATACCTTGATGGAGTTATTTCAAGGCTTTTGAAAGGTGTAGGCTTTGTATTTAAGAGGAAACCAACACAAAGGGTGTACTGAAATGGAAGAAAATACACATCTGAAGACTTAAACCCAATATTTGAGTTTAATTAGGCAGAAGACAAGGAAAAATAAACGTACAGTTGTTTCTCTGTTTGCAAGTCATTTTGCTCGAGTGCAGTTTTCTTCCCAAAGACCAGGATAAAGTATATCCTATTCAATGCAGGACATTTCACCAAGAGTCTTGATTCTTTTAATTTTGAAATTTTAAAAATCTTTCCTTTTGTGATTTGTCTGAAATCACATAAATTGATCAGTCCCTCTAGCATTTGAATGGGAACTTTTATTTTGGACAAAACAAACAAACTCCATTACCTCTTAAGAGAAGAAAGGTTCTCTCTGTGAAGCGTAGAGACAAATTTTCAGTTTTTCAGTCCATTTACCAAAAGTAAAGCAAGCTCAAATCGACATAGCTCCCATGTACTTCTTTTTAGATTAAACTCTTTGTACAAAAGTATCAAGTTAGGCAATGGCACAGTCTTTCCCTCTCTGTCTTTCCCTCTCTTCAGGCGCTTTTCCTACTTTTCTTGTCAAATTTGACAAGTCTTTCAATAGATTCGCTCTTAGATGTTACAAGAATAATTCATTTGGGGGCGAACCTGTTTTGCACTCGAGTTACTGTCGTTTAACCCATTAGTAGACAACACTGGAATCACTGCTGAGCATGTACATAATTTAAGTCTTTGACAAATCAATAGAAACCTCAATGAAAGATATGTAAGCCTGCATGCTTTGTTTCACACACGTTAATAAGAGGATGAACCTGGCAAAACACCACAATTCATCTGAAAAGTAGCAACTTGCTGAATCACAGAATAGCTCAATTATGTGTCCAATTGCAAAGCTATTTGCAGGTTGGTTGAAATTAAAGAAATCTATTTCCGTGAGGCAGGATGAGAGATAGACTATTTAGCTCCAACTTCTAACATGCTTTACTTTAATAGAGATCATTGAGGCGATCATTTAAAAGAGATCATCTGAGGCTAAAAACATCATTTTTGAGCTAACGGTTCATCATCCCTAAGCAAAGGAAAGTTTTCAGGGTCCTTGGTGCAGTGAGAGTTTCAGCATCTAACCAACTCCATCAGGGCAAGCCTCAGATATAAAAATCAAGTGTACTGGCAATAGCGTCCCTTGAGCCAGTGCAGCTTTCCTCGAGGTCCCTCAGCCAGTGACAGAACTTCTGTAAGCTGCATGGGGCTCAGGGACCTTTGGGCAGAGTGATGCAGGCAGCTGTCTCAGGGGGTCATCAGCGGGAGGACAGCAGAGCTCGGGTGTTGTGGAGAGACACTGCAAACCCTGTGCAAGCTCTGTCTTCATCAAGTTGCTGATCCTCCTGCAGGACCTACCAGTAGTTGGGCTCCAAGCTCAATTCAGCACCTGCTGTCTGGGTGCCTATGTTATTAAAGAGGGGAACTGATGGAGAGCTAGTGCCCCATTCGCTTGGGTAGGGGTGGCTGTGAGCAGAGGGCAGGTGGTCCAGAGCCTATGGCACCTACCTGCCACATCCGGGTCATGTCTGTCTTGACTGCTCTCTCCTAGGAGCTGAATACAGGTCAGCTCTGCCTTGATGCAGTGAAACTGCTCAGGGACAGGCCTCGGTCTCTCCCAAAAAGGAATTTGTTCCAAAGAGACATACAGAGAGGAAAAGGAGGGATGGAGATGCCTGTTTCCATCCACAGCCTCTGGTATCTCCAGTAGCACAGGGCTGGGATACTCAAGGATTCACCGGCTTTCTGCTCTGCTCAGAAACCTACCTGCTGTCTTGCCACTTTGAGAGACAACACTGCACGTGCTCTTAAGAAACCTTGAGTCACTTCTGTGATACTGTGAGCCTTGAAGAGACAGCTGTCTAGAGACAGCTAACAGGAAAAGCCAAAAACCATCAGATGGTCGTATTCTCTGGGACTTTGCAAGCATCCTGAGCACAACCAGGAGCTGTTTCTCTTTACACTGCATTTACAGTGAGAACTGCCTCCTCCCGATCTGCACTGGAGGGCTTTGTTTAAAGCAAGCAGAGGAGGAACTTGAAAACGCAGCTGGAAAGGGAACATGCTGGCTGCCCCTCCTCTGCATTGGCTCGGCAATTATCACACGCACCCAGGACGCGTGAGTAAAGCAGGTCAAGTCCTTCTGTTCTTCAAAAGGATTAAACCCCATGTTTCCTGCCTCCTTGGAGACTGAAGACTACCTTGGCAGGAGGGAACATTTTCTACACTTTGAGCTGCTGTGCAGAAATGAATTAAAATTAATCTGTAGACAAGTGATCCTGACTGCAGCTTAGCAAAGAGCTTGGGCCTCAGTAGGGAAACCTGCTTCTGCTTCCTGTATCCTGTGGGCTGCCACGTACCTTGTCTAATGTAATTCATGTAGCAACAGTCTCCACAAATTATGCTTTAAAAGAAGCTTGTGTAACTGCTGCTGCATTTTGTACAGAGTCTGATCCAATTAGGTAGATGCTGGAGAGTCTTCTCAGCTGGGGAAACACAGCAAATTTTTGGTGCAGCTCTGGGTTGCAGCTCACCCAAGTACAGAGCTGATCAAGCTTGTAAAAACTCAGATTATCTGAAGACATATGCAGGAGCACCGATGAGGCCTATAAAGTCTTCGTGCCTTTCAGGCTGTGATCTAGCGGAGTTGTAGTTTTCAAGATCACTGTTTTGGAGTTAAGCCCCTAAATACATTTACACCTTAAGCATCTAAAAGACTCAAACCGTGGACCTGAGTGCTAAGGGATACAATTGCCACTCAGTGGGAACTAAATCCCACTAAGTCACTTCAGTACATCTGAAAATCCTGCTCCTCATTTGTGTGTGCAAATGGCATATTGTTCATTGTTAAGGGTGAATACGGCTCTGTGTCTCTGTGCACGCAGATGCAGGACATGTATGGACACAGCTGCATAACTGCTCCAGAGAATTGTTTTATGTAGAAGCTGAAGAAAAGCCTTTCTAAAAAGATAACTGAGCAAAATAATCTTTTCCACAGCATTGTTAGGTCATGTGCGTGAAAATCCAGAACTAAAAAAGCAATGATCTTAGATGCATAATTTTTAATAGTAGCTGGTTCCTCCCACATTTTCCTTCTATTTCCTTGTGGGAAACATAATTTCTTTTATTTTTTTCGGTTGATTTAGTGTAAACAAACAAACAAAAAGTTGTGAAATAGGATGTGATGGAAATGTCCCATTTTCCTATATAAATTCCACGTAATCCTAATACCTCATTATTAAATGCTTGCCTGTCATAGGTTGCAAAATCAAGGAATATATTAACAGTACACTTTTCTACAGACATCATGTTCTACCTACACCTTTATTTATATTTTGAAGAAATGCTTTTATTTCAGGGAAAAGATGGCTTTATATTTGAAGCTCTAGTAAATGAATGACCAAAGTCTATAAACACAACATACTTATACAGACTAATGACACCAAAGAATCTCGTGTTTACTCTACCTGTAGATATACAATATTTAACACCTCAGCAATAACATTTCTGAAGAGGAAGCAATTATCACGCTACAAGCAGTAGCTAAAAGAAACAAGGCAATGTGAGGAGCTAAACATATCCTGCACTGGCCAGATGTTGGAATACCCAGCTTTCTAACATAGCCAGTTATATGTCAAGTTAAATTAGCAGCATGCATGTGATGTCTTGCCTCTGTGCTTATCCACCTCTGAAGAGACGCTGTGCGTTTTGCAGAGGATGGCTGTCTAAAGTTCCTGAGCCTATGAAGACCTTTTACAATGCAAGGAGGCCATGAAAACCAGGACAGGAGTGTTAAATATTCAAAAGAGGCAGCTGAAAATGTGGCTTACAGAAAGACCAGATGCCAGTTTTTGACAGTTAGTAATTGCTTTCTCACCACATATTTTCTTCCTGTTTGCTGTAATTTTTTTTCATATTAAGTGCTAAGCATTTCAGAAGAAGTACTTGCAAAGTGCACAGAGCCCCCCCAGTCCTTATTTGAATGTTTCAAAAATAATGCTGTAACAATCTCCCATCTCTTCCATATTCTTATTTGTCAGGGATATGAATGTTGACTCAAAGGCTCTTTTTATTGCTCGTGCTAGACATATCAAAAGAAACCAGGTAACTGAACCCTGAGTAATCGCAGCTGTATCATGCTGCGATATTATGTGTAAGCCCATCACATGTACATCCTATTTATATGGAATGACACTCACCCTTGCATTATGAATTCTGGTGAGAACAAGCCATATGACCAGAAGAAAGTGGCATTTTTAGAAACTGTAACCATCACGGATAGTCAAGTGTGGGCTATTTGCAGTACTGCCTGCAAGGTGTCAGGAGAGGCAGAATTCAACATGAGTAAATTGGATGTCACTGCCCAGATGGAGAACGCTGAGCTTTCCAGTTTCCCTCTTGTATTTTCTCAAGGAGAAGCCCCTTGTGAGCATCTCTCAGGTCTAGAGCTCAGCGGAGAAGTTTTGGTGCAACATGGGTATTTCTGGGCACATACCCTCATTTAACTGAAAAGCAGCAGGGAGCACTTGGTTGCACCTTGCAGTGTTGCAAAGCCTCTGAGTGCGAGCCAGACCCCTGGAAAATCCTGGACGAGCTGAAACCACCTCAGAGCTACCTCCCTTTGCTGAGACTTGGAAGGAAATTGTGATCTCAGCAAAGTGCTTCTTAAAATATACGCTCAGGTAGCTTGTAAAATGATCTACCCAGTTGAGAAACTTCTTTTTTTGTGTGTGCCTTTAATTGCAGTTTTGTTTTCAGATGATTAGGGCACAAAGTGGTAGCTGAGGAGCATTTGAGGAATTACCCCATTTCTTCCTAACCAAATGGGAACTGTTGCCTCTGTCGCCAGGCGTTTGCACTGCACATTGGCCTCAGAGCCTGGAGCTGCAGGTTCAGTTTTCTCCTGGAGGAGGCAGGGGAGCTCCATTTGCTGAAATATCCACGGGCTTCCCGGGAAAAGCAGCCTGCAGGAACACAGCAGCATAACCTCACTAAGACAGCCCGTTCATTTAAGGACTTCTTTCATTTTCTGAGTGCCAAGGAACTTTTTGTGTGTTTGTTTTTACCAACAAGACCGCTGGGCATTTTGTATCATCTCTGTCTCCTTCTAGGAATGGGATTTGTACCTGGTTAGCTGCTGGTTTCCTGCTTTAAAAGCAGACTCAGGCATAGCTTGCTGCTCAGCTCTTGCCCTTGTGGGTTTCCCTGGCTACCGAAGAAATGTGCTTTTTTATTTCTGCCACCCTGCCCTCAATAGTAATGTAAATGAACAGAGGGTCCCGCTGCCCCTTCAGCAGTGTGAAGTGATAAAATGCAGAAGAGTCGTTTCAGGCACTCATCTCTGTTCTTGCCTTTCCTGGGCTTATCATTAATAAAGGCTGCATTTCAAAGCGTTAGTCCTATGAATGCTGCTTATCCTGTGTTTCTAGAACAAAACCTTGCCCAGAGGGTCAATGCTTTACATGGTTAGTAGTATTTTTCTGTGGAAAAGAAGAGTAGTTATAGAGGGATTAATCACAATCAAAATGGGTATGTAATTACCACATCATGACCAGTATCTCTTATAGGAAACTAGAGGGCAGACTTTTAAAATAGTTCTAGATCTGTAAGATGCAGATAGGTACATCATCGGCTTCCCAAAAAATTGTAGATGCCCAACTCCTGAGGGCTTGCATCTTTAGGGCAAAAATACTTTTAAAATAATGTCCTGAGATGGCTCAGGAAACCTATTAAATAAAAGTAATATTCACTGCTAGGTATCCAAGCATCTTGTATTCTAATTATGATACCAAATATAATTGATGTTCCCTTGGCTTATCCTCTCCCTTGTCTCCAAGGTATTGCATTCATCAGTTGTGTACTAGAAGTCACTTGGGGCTGAACAGCTGTCATGGGGTTTTGTTTGTTTGTTTTAATTTTTATTGTATCTATAAGTATTGCTTAGCATCCAGATGGGGCTTTGTTACACACCCAGTCATTGTGGGACTTTTAATTGTTTACAAAATCTCTTGCAATGGAAGACAAAAATTGGGAAAAATGAACCCTCTTGGCCAAATCACCAGGAAGCACGAAATGAACAGAAAATCTGGTAGTTCAAAAAGCAAAGCAAAGCAAAACAAAACAGAGAAGTCATGATCCAATTTTGCAATGCAGGAGAGATAGGACAAGCTGTGTAATTTTTATGGTTTGGAGTTGTTAAAATGAATCCTGAAGGGCAGCATTTAAGCATTTGCACCACCCATTTTCAGTGAAGCTAGAGAGCAAAACAGACCAAGGTTGAAGTGAGGGAAGGTGAACAGTCAGCCTGGGAAGGTCCATTTATATCACAGTGCAAAGCTGGGCCCTGCCCTCAGCTGGACCGGGGATGCAGGAATATATGGAGTTAAACCACACTGAAGTTAGAACCAAGAATAGTTCTGCCCTTATTCTAGAACTAACTGCCCCCAGCAGCTTCGAGGTGATGGGAGCGTTGAGCAGGCATTAGGGTTTGCAAGACTGGAAAACCTGAAGTTGTTGGCCCTTGGAAGAGCACGTGGAAGAGTTGCTCCAGCTTCTTGGCAGACAGCTGGGGAGCTGCTGATAAGAAACTGCCCAGATTCGTGTTCAGTGTTTCATCAGGAGAACTGCTGAAAGCTAGACATTTCCATAAAAAGTTACACTTTCAACACATAAACCTCTCCCAGTGGAGAAATCTTCCATCAGAAAATGTTGGACCGGTTTGAGTCTTGGCATACTCAAAGGTACAAAAGCTCACTGCATTTTAAATAAACTTTAGCAGCTTCAGCCCATGCCAGCACTCAAACAAACCAAGCAAACTCTGCTCTTTCTCCCATAATTATCCAACCTAATAATTCTCTTGTCATTTTCTTCTTTTGCTTCAGTGAAGGAAGAAAGGCTGTCATTACAGTACACCCAGATGCTGTTTGCTTTTAGTTTCATTGCCCTGGAATTTGATATTCATAAACAATCATGATATAAATATCTAGCAGCCTTAATCCCAAATTATGTATGTACAAATGGCACCAAAATTCAATTACCATCAGGACACACATGATGACACTTTGCTTCATAAAACATGTTTTTGAAATATTCCTTTCTAAAAACAGCCTGAAGTGCAAGTTTTCTTCAGGGACAAGTGAAAGACAAAGCCTGCCTTGCCAGGGTTTGAAGATATGGCTTTTGAAAGTCTAACAAGTTAACACCTAATGCTTAGACCTTTCCTCTGAAAAATAAAAGTTCCGTGAGAAACTGAGAACATTTGTGATGAAAAATGAATGGCAGAACTGGCATTCTGAAAGACACACGAAGGAAAATGAAATAAAAATGTTCCGATGTTCATTTGATTAGCATCAATGTACTGGTTTTGTAATCAAACATAATTTTGCAGATATGAGACGGTCAGGGGAAAATCGTTATAAATTTCATTTTCCAATTAAAAAGAAGTTTGACAGAAAGTGAAAACCTTTACAAGAAGTATTGTAGCTAAGCTTGAACATTTATATTTGTCTGTGCAGATGAGTTAACATACCATACAGTCTATTTTTTATTGTTTTATTGGAAAACAAAAATTTATAACCCTTTTCCCCTTACCATCTCATATCTGCAAAATCAGGTGTGACTACAAAATCAGTACAGTGAAGCTGATTCACTTTTCATTCATGCTGTTGTGTCTCTGAAGTAACTTTCCTGACTTCAGTTATAAGTGAAGAAAAACTAGTATCTATATCTCAACTTCTAGGCAGAAAGAAGCACAGTTAGGTCATGTGCTTAGTCTTAGCTGATAAATCGATGCTTGTGTGACTCATTTATTAACTTAATGATGTTGTAAGTACGTTTCTACATTGAGTTCCTTCACTTTTTTTTTTTTTTTTTGATAGGAAAAAGTCATCAACTCCACAAATGTCAGTAGGCAACAGCAGACCAGTGGAGCTTTAGAAGTGCCATTAGTGAAGGCACATGCTTGTGGGCCCTACAGGATTCAGCCAAGTGTCAGATATTTCAATCTACAGCCTTTACCTCTGCAACTTCACCACCTCCTACAAAATAAAAAGCCAGAATCCCTTTCTCTCTTTGTTAATGAGAAAAATACAAATAATTTTCTTAATGCTGTGTGCAAAGCACACAAAACCAAGCACGGCTGCCTACTATTAGGCATGCAGCCTGGAGAATATGCCAGGTTACCGGGAGTGTTAAGTGCCAGCCAGCATGACAACAGCAAAAGACATGGGCATTGGGGTGTGAAATCAGAGAACCTTTCCAGCAGCAACATTTTGCTGTGTGGTATGTTGCATTCAAATTGGCAAGAAAGTTTCATACATAATTTAAAATAGTTTTATTATTTCAGTGAAGAGCTAGCACTAAATGAAGCATGAAAGAATTCTGAGGCAAGTGCCTTCCTCTAGAATCTCCTTTGTGTATTAATACAACTTACCTGAAAATTATTATTCATCATTTAATTATGTAGCCCAGTTATGCATTTTAGAGCTCATATGGCATGAAACAGTGTGACGTTGAGGCTAATACCCTGTTTCTCCAAAGTCTACTGTTGCTGTGTTTGACTGACTACAAGAAGACTACTGAAAAGATTTAACTGAAAGATCCCTCAACCATCTCATCATAAACAGCCAGAATTCCTCCAAATTTCAGCTCCCTAAATCAACTATCTCTCTAAAAGTTCAAAACTGAGTGACCTGAATTTTTGAAGAAAAGCATAGAACACCTTTTTTTTTTCTCCCCCCAGGGAGAAGAATAGAAAATTTGAAATTAAATAAGGCCCTTTCCATGGGATGCTTGATTTTGTTAGAATTCCAGATTCCTGTTCTCCCTAAAAGAACAGAAGAGCATTTTAAAGTATTCCCAACATCCTGCAATGTCGAAGCTTGTAGATGGGCAACTTGGGCAGGAAACAGCACTTACCTCTCTGCACCTTCAAGCCTTTGACTCTGTAGATTCAGTACAGACCCAGGCCATTAAGATTATTGCAACCTTTTATAGCCCAGGCTACTAGATGAAGATTTATAAGGCTGTAAGGTGGCACACCTTCTCCTCCTTTGCTGTTGGGCACACTTATTGGCAGCTGTAGCTGTTTATAGCTCACTGCAAGCTGTGCACCTGGCCAAGACACACACACGTCTGGCAAAATACTTGCGGAAGCAAAGGGGACTGTCAGGAGAGCAGGCGGCGAGGTTTTGAGAAGTGCCAGATGCCTCTGGTCCCTCAGCTTGCATTGCCCTAGATGGGACACGAGAGGGCTGGATGTTTGCAAGTTGCAGGGTTTTGGAGGTCTTGGCTCACAACAGGCCTCAAGGGCTGTGGCCTTCTTCATGAGCGGTCACTTTTGACATGATCCAGGAATTCTGTATTTTAACTTGATAATGATGTGCCCATGCTGCATCCAGGCTGCCTAGAGCAATGCCAGTCACGATGTGCTTGACTCTGTACTTCAACCACAGGCACTGGTGAGGCATTTCCCCTCCAGTGATCTCTGTGGTTGGCCTCCAAGCTCTGACCACAGGGAGTCTCTGCAGTGAGAGCACTCACCACCATATACATTTTCTCCTAGCTGGAAACACTGAAAATACTTCGTTTTCAAAGACATATCCTGCTTGAGAAACCACAGTCTTGCAATTAACTCTCAGTAGGCACATTTCATATTGTACCAGTGAGTGCCTCCTTGCAGAGCCTTCCCTGCTTTCAGTACAAAAAAAGGAGGTCCTGTTGTTTCAAATGACACCACTTTTCAGGGCATTTTCTTTTCGAGCTGATTTTTAGTGCTACCTGTCTTATAAAGAATGTCTTATCAATCATTATTGTATTTCTAATAGCCCTTAGTCTGGCCCCTTCTGTGTAGATCCTCATCTTGCAGACATCAAGATTACCAGTTTTTAACTTTTTTATGATGGGAGCTTGCAATATGTTTTTATTTTTGTGGCTCACCAAAGTCAGGTTGCATTTCTACTGCCTGCTTTTTACCATGTACTTGAAAGTTGTTAAGGGGTTTGGGTTATAATTGGAGGATAACTTCTAAGTTGGCAATATACACTTTGCAGGATCAGGTCTTAGGCCCTTGCTACCTTATTATGATATTATTTTCTTAAGTTTTATGGTCTCTGTTAGACTTTGTCTTGAGCATCTGAGTTGCTATTACAAAGAATGAAAATGAAAATAAAGTGAGACTATCCTGGAAATCCCTTTCTAACCTCAGAGCCATTTTTTTTCACTATTGAAGTTCTTTAAGTCATGTGGCTTCATTAAAGACTACGTTGATAGACTTGATAAAACAACCACGACGATACCTTAAAAAGGGGACCAAGTCCTAAGCCTTGAGTGATGCTTACGCTGAGTATCCTGGTGCTTATAAAAGCAGAAGTGGGCTTGATGAATGAGGGTAGTTTAACTCAGAGAACAAAGCAATAGTGATAGGCACACACCTGCATAAACAGCATCCGGCAAAGCCTCATGGAAGAAAAATATATTCTTCCCTTCAGAAAGCAACCCTCTCAAAGACATCACATATCGTCTACATTAACAGAGGTAGAAATGTCCATTGGACCATCTCATCACCCATCAGAGTGTTTGGTATATATTGCTCAGTCTTGGCTTTCCATTAAGAATCACAAATGACCTCATATATTACCAGAAGGACTGAAGATGAGTGTGCAAATCGCATTGCTAAAGGTAACTTGTCAGATTATCAGAAGTCTTTTGGAAAGCGTTAATGACAGAAATAGAAAATTGAAGTGAAAAGCTGAATATGCAATAACCACTGTGTTGTAAGGCATGTAAACTGTGGAGAGAGAGCATTAAGGGTAGTTCCAGAAAAAAGCACTGTAGCAATAGAAATACTGACTTTAGGGGGTATGTCAGAGCCCATATGTTTTCTTTGTATTACTATTTTGAAATAAGTTGTGAATAATCAGACTTTAAAAACTTCAGTCTCTTTCTGAACTGCTTTGGTATTATAAAGCCTATGGTAGGCTTTCAGCATTTTAAGAAAACTGTTGATTCTTATCCCTGAACCAAAAAATATATATAAATAGCCCTGTCTGTTGTGAATGCGTATGCTAGAAACTGCTTAATAAAGTGCAATTTCATCTAACTAGTAATAACTAGCAACCCCATAGTGTATTGCTCTATGTAGCTTTCTGATCTGAGTCAAGAGATCCCCAAATAGAGAGGTGGAGGACCTAAAATAAGTGCAGAACACACTCCCATGGTCTACAGAATATAAAGTTTCCAGCACAATGCAAATCCTAGATCTTTTGGATTAGTTCTTGTCAGAAAGTTGAAACATTTGTCATGGGAAATTTTTCCTTTTCTCTGAAAATTTGATATTTAAAACTGCTAATGCTTGCAACATCTTGGAGTATTAGGAATCAGATATAATGCTGTTTGGATCATCTGCATCTGCACTTCCATTTCTCCAAGAAAAACAAAGTGAGTATAGGTTGTTTCATAAAACCAGAATTCAGAATCCACATTCTGTAAGATTTTTTTTTGTGGAAAAAATGGTTCTAATTCAGAATGAAGACCAGAACTTTTGTTTTTGAAGTAAAAAAAGAAAAATTCTAGGATAAATCTTTAGGAAAAAAATGGAGATATTTCAATTTGTTCTTTTTTTTTTTTTTTCACGAGGACTCCAGTATCCCTAATCAGACTTCTGTGCTTACAGAAGTTGTATATAGTTGACCACTTGCTTTAAAGAATTCTGAAATATCTACTGGATATACTGCCAAGCTGCTGTTTCAGCTGACTTCAGGCACAAATCCATGCAGAAGCCTCACCATAAATAATATTCACATAACTTATTCATGTGTTCTCTTATTCATGCTTATCAACTCCTCATAAACTACTTGCATAAATCAGCTGCTGTGCCCAAGAAGCTGCAATCCCCAAATTAGTAAGAGAACAAACTAGCAACCACGCGCAGTTTAATGTACTACTGCACTCAGCCAAAAGTCCTCCACAGAGCTTCAGAGACATGCCATTATCTAGGCTTTTTTTATACCACTTAAACTGCTGTGGCAGTCATTAGGTCATTAGGTCAGTGCAACGACATTCTTCTTAATTCTGTTATCTTGGCTAAGTGCCCAAGTTAGACCTTCAAAAATGTCGTAAGTTTGTTCCTTATTTGGCAGGAGTGAATTTGCTGCCATAACATATTGATCTGAAAGGCCTCCATTTGATAGCTGTCATTTCAGAGACGCTGTGTCACACTGTCCATCTCTTGCACGCGCCGGTGCTGACTAAACTTTATGTCAAAGCGGGTAACAAGAAATCGTGACAAAAGTATAACACATGGAATGATCTTAGTCCTAAATAAAAAGACCTGTCACTTTTGACGAGGCATGCTCTTGCACAAAACTCTATTGTAGCTGCCTCATCCTAGAGAGCTGCACATCCTAGAGAGCCGCAAAAGATCAAAACTGTCCTTAGTTGCCCATGTTACACTGTCTGAAGACAAATGTAAATTAATTTGAGAAACAAAATAAAGTGCATTAAATATTTTTTATGGTAAAGTTCAGCAAAGTTCCTTACCAAAAAGATAATTTCCACATTTCAGTGGGAAAAAATGTCATTAATGTTCCAATCCTTTGTTGCTGAGATAAAATTCTCAAAAGGAAAAATTCTGACCTTTTTTGTTTTGAAACTCTGTGTGTGTGTTTAACCCAAATCTCCTCCTATTTATATGTTCTTGTATATTTTTAACACACTGTAGGTAAAGAGCAAAAGAAATAGGGGGAAAACAATCTTTTTTTGTGATGATATTTTTACCTTGACATTAATAAATATATTGAAATAATTTGCAAAAAAAAAAAAAAAAGCAATAAAGAAAGAAATATTATTTTTTTTTTTTTTTTTTTTTAAAAAACCATAATCATCCAGCTACCATTAGGAGGGAGTTGAGAGATGCATTCCCCTCTACAACCTCCACCCTCCCCCTTAAGTCTTATTGCAGTAATATGCTCATCTGGAGCACATTTGACTTCCTACCTTTGCTTCTTTGGCCATCTGTGTGGACAATGACTCCAGATATGATATAAATATTAAAGAAGTTGCACGGGAGAAGGTGATCTTGGCAAGCGGTGCCCGCTGAAGGGAAATGAGAGGAGACTAATTAAAGCAGATCCCTTGACACCTCAGGTTACCATCTCAGGAATGGCAAGGCTCTTGGTAGAATTAGGAAGCTCATGGAGATAGCCCTTTTATTTCGTATTCCCAACTCCCTAGAATAGCCTACAGAAGACATACCCGTGGAATTACCTTTTTCAAAAATTATTCCTTTGGAAGAAGAGTATGTTTGCAATTCCAGGCTAATTCTGTTTCAGACCAGTAAAAGTTCATGAACTCTGCCCCCTTCTTACTTTACTGAAATGAATACCCTTTTCATTCCCAGGGTATTTATTTGCTAGGAATGCCCAGATGTCATTTAAAATTCTGAGAACAAAAGAGTCCTAATTTCTTTATAGGGAGCCTTTACCTTCATGTCTCATTTGCACTTCTGAAGGGACATTATTGGCTCTTTTTTATTGAAATTTTCCAGCCAGTGCAAAGTTTTCTCCAACTAGACATACCTATGGCCAATGTGTAATGCCCAGTGCGTGTGATGTATGCTCTCAGTTGATTATAATCCTGGGAGCTTTTTCCAGTTTAAATTATGTTTCAGGGCTTGGTCAAAAGCTATAACGAAAAGGCCTGGTTCTACCACCCCTATAACCCCTCATCTTCTCCCAAATAGGAGACCTCTTGCTGCCTTTTCTTGAATGTTGCCTGTATGACTGTGATAGTGGTGAGTAAGAGAGCTATAAATGGCTTCTGGTGAGGAGTAAACATCATGTGGTCGCTCCCTTTGGAAGCTTCTGGAGTGGGAGGCATTTACTGAACCTTTGTGCGCTTGCTATAATAAGTGATCTTCTATGAAGTGCTAATGGTATATGTCTGTTCTCTCTTTTGTGAAGCTATTCCACACAAAAACGCTGCTTTAACAGAATTTTAGTGTTAAGTTTATAAAGCTTGAAACTGTTGAAATAAAGACAGGTTTTATTTAGCCTGCAGGTGATTCATGCACAGCCTCTCTATATAATATTAGTACTGAATATGGTCATTTTTTCCACATATGGAGGTAAGGCCAAGGTCTGGATTAATGTCATATTTTCTTTCCTCTTTCAGCTGTTTTAGTCAGCTAAGGTGCTAGAGAAGAGCAGAAAATACAGACAGTTTGGAATTACTGATGCTTTTTTTAGACTAAATCTTTCATCTGCTTGCAGTTCACTGGTTTGAAAGTCAGAGATGATCACATTTAGATGGAATAAAAAATGGCAGATGCAGTGTTGAAAACTGTATTTTGGAAAGAAAAAAAAGGACAGATTTTGTAATTCATTCCTTTACTTAAGCCCGTGTTTCTACTTCTTTCTTTAGTGAATGGCACATGAATCCCTTGTTTTTTTTTGCATTAAAATGACTGTAACTTTGAATATGGTTAGTAGACTCAGAGACTCTGTATTTCTTTTTTTTTTTTTTTTTTGTCACAGAAGCTAAAACTGATATCCTTTTGACTGTAATCAGAACTTCAGAGATTCTCAAAGTAGGAATAAAGTCTTGAGAACTCAAAACAAGAGTAATTCAGCAAATCAAAGAAGCACTTAAGCATGTGCTTAAATTCACTCTTAATCAGGACCACATTTAGGCTTGTACTTCCCTTTAAGTGCTCTTTATGTACTCTTTATGTTTTCTATACATGGCAGTAGTTGTGCAGAGGAATAAGGTTGCCTGGAGTGGCAAGAGAGGCCCTGGTAAAGAGGCTGCAGCAGCTGCTGAAAGACTAACCAGGGAGCATAGGTGTGAGAATTATTAAGGTAGCCTAAGTATCCTATTTTTGAGTTTAAAGACTCCCATTGATCGCTGGAGGGGTTTGAGTTCTAAAAATAATACCCCTTTGGGAGGCGGAGGAGCAAGAATCAGAGCTGGATGGAGGGGGGTCTGAGTGGATTGAAACATCGTGGGGAGATAATAGCAGGTCCGCTGGCAGTGAAGGGAGTTTAGGTAGCAATTTTAAGCAACCAGAGAGGTGGTAGTACACCTCAGAGCAGGATAATGCTATTAGCAGGTTCTAAAATGGCACTGCTCGCAAGCAGTGTGCTTTGTCCAAAATGTAAGAACAGCTAGTTTGATTTTTCACAGCCCCTGAAGTCTGAGGCAAGGCTTATAGACATCTTGGTTGCTCCTGTGATTGGACTGCAAGTGGTGAGGTCTTGAGGGCTTTAGCACTTGTTTGTTCCTCCTGTTGACCATATAGTCTTCTAGGTTCATGGCCTAGATGACTGGATTTCCTTTGACTAGAGCTACCTTCTGTTCATGTGATTGGGAGGACTGGGGACAACTGGCTTTTTAGTGGATCCCATAGCCTAGTGAGAGTCCATGGCAGGGGGAAGAGAGGTGCTTGCTCAACTGGATGGAATATGCCACCAGATGGAGAATTTAAACCCTGAGCTCTTAAAAATTTTAAGAGATATTAATAAGGATTTCAGCGGGAGCCGAATGGCTAAGATCTGAGATCTATAAGGAAAATAGATCATTGCAAACTGGAGAAGAACAGAAGGATAGTTCAAGAAACTGAACATGTGGCTAAAAAGAATTGAACTAGATAGATTATTCAGGTGATTAGCAACACAGCAATCCAATGAGCAACCCTGTAATTTTAGTTTGTAAACTCTATGAGAAGTTCACCTAGAAGTAAGGACAAATCTGCTAAAATGGTATTAAAAAATCTCACATCTTATAAAAGAGCTTAGAGCTGTTGTTCACTCTATAACCTGCCCACACTGTGTTCAGAGAAAGAATTTGATATTGGCCTCTTGCAGTGGAAGGATCAGGAAACATTTGTGGCACCAAGGACCAGTTAGGCTTATGGGTGCCTGCTGCGCTCTGCATACCAGTGCTAAATACACACTCGCTCTTCTGATCCAAGACTTGAGCTTTCGAGTTTAATCATAGCAAGCAATGTTTTATCCACCCACCGCTGTAAAACAGTCACCTTGTGATATTCAGGAACAGTCACAGAGCAGCTTGAAAGGGAAAGAGAACACTCCGCTGCAACACAAGGAGCGCGTGCGTGGGCAGGCGGTAATTACATAGGGCAGAATTACACGTGCGCGCGTATCCTGGGGAGCCGTCAAACAGCGCCTGAAAGTTTCACTTTGTTTTTGAGATCAGAACGAGAAGTACGTGAAATTACCTGGCTTGAAGGAAATTTCAGCTGAAATGAAACGGTAGATTACCTTACTGAGTCAGACTGAGGGATAATTAAGTTGTTTGACTCCCAAAGGTCAGAGAGTGTGTTGTCAGTGCCATGAAATGTGGTTTTATGACCTCTTTTATCTGGACAATGCCATCTCTCACTTTTTTTAAGATAAGTTCATTAGCTCTGAGTTCTTTACTCGGATGTCTCCAACATTTTTGACGAGTTAATACAAACCACGCAGGGCTTTTCTGAATAGCACTTTTTTGTCTCCAGTGAAATGTTTCTTCTCAAAGCTAAGCAATTCTAATCCTTTGAATTCCCCTTCAATATTTGTTCAAACATGTACAGCCTCCACATGTTCAGCAAGCAAAAGCTCAATTTATGTAACACATTGTGAAAAATAGAAGGTTGTCATTTTTGTCATTCTGTTTTATTTTACTTTCTGAGCACATTTAAAGGTTTTTGAGTAAAAAAGTTTTTGAGTAAAGTTTACCAAAAATTTACAAAAATAAAGATATTATTTCTTCCCCAAATATTTGTGTCTTAACCAAACGTATATCTTGAGAAAGTTAATGTCTTTCAAAACCTGTTTTCCACATGATTGGCCTGGCAGGAACCACAAATATTAACAGCAAAGCTTCTATTAGTTTCAAAAGGAACAGAAATAAGACCCTAGGGTAGTTTCAGATCAGCTGTATAGACAAAAATAAAAGAAAACAAAAAAAGGAAAGAAAAAGAAAAAACACAGACCTGGAAGTCTCCATGGACAGGTCAGTGAAAATTGCCTTTCATTGCCCAAAACATCAGTTAAACCCTCTCCCAACCCTCTCCTCACACATTATATAATTAGATAAATAAATACTCAGAGGATATATACAAGTAGGACAGAAATTATTATTATACCATGCTGTAGAGTACTCTAGTCAGTGCTGGTCAGTCACAAAAATTAAAGCAGACATAGAGGAGGAGTGAAGATGTGGCAAAAAATAGATACATTGACAGATCCCTTTCCATAAGAAGAGTGACTGGAAAAAAAAAAAAACTGAGACTATTTATTTGGGAAAAGAAGCAAAGACAGAGGCTTCTGAACCCTATGCAGCTGCCAGGATAGGGTCTAGCAGGCAGAGCAGAGGAAGCAAAGCAGATGCACAAGCAAGGGGATTATCAATGCAACTGAAAACCTACACATTATATCTAGCAGTGATAGAGGCAAACACCTATTTGGTTTTTATGCAAGCAATGCCTCTGTGCTACGCACACAGTGGCTGTGGCACTTCTTTACCTTACCGTGGGGTTTGTCACCCACTGCTGGGCTCAGTGGCACAGGGGAGTCCCACGGCTCGCAGCCAGCACGTGCGTGCTGAGGGTGAACCTGGTGCTGCATGATTCCCTGGAATCATCCAGCAGCTGGAAGAGCAGTGAAATTTTGGCAGACAGAGATTTGGAGAGTGGGTGGCAAAAGCGAGGGAAGCAAAAAGATGTGTTTCACGCCCACTCGTTATTCTTCATGCTCTGGTGTAAACCAGCACACTGAGTGAAAGCAAAATTGCAGGCACGAGGAATATACTCCCCCTCACAACTTATAGCTGCTTTCGTATTTTCTCTCCAAATATCTATAAGTAAAGAGGTGAATGATTAATTTTTGGTCTTCTATCATGCAGGTCTAGCAAGAGAAACCGAACATGTTCCAATGAATGGAGATTGTTTGAAATGTTTTATATGTTTGTATGAAGAATATGAACTTCCTAAATCTGCAGGACCCCAAAAGAAGCATCTACAGTTATATCAACACTTTTTCGTCCATTTTGCTTAACATAGGAAAGTACTGAAGAAATAACATGATACAAAGCACAAAACAACAAGCAGGGAATGTAAATATATTCAGGAATGATTTTGATCTACGAAAATTGAGGCAGAAATTGGAAGTTAGAACAAAAGTGAAATACTTTTTCAAAAAATTATTACTTGCAATTAATTTGGTTTTCGTCTTTTTGAAAAAAAAAAACCCAAAAATAGAGACAAAAGTATTTTTAAATGATTTCATTAAGTGCAGATTTAGTGAAGAATATAATGTCTAATTTTCTGTTATGTATTTCTGGTTATAGGACAAGCTTGGAATCACGTAAACTAAAGGAAGTGAAAATATTTAAGGGGTTGGTCTTTATGGTAAATTTAGATGAATACTTCTTTCATTGTAGAGCCAAAATATTCTTTTTTTTTTTTTTTCTTGAGAATCACTTCTTGAGAAATACACTGCTGTTCTG
>JAVCKT010028054.1:813-17115 GCA_032273925.1 Rhynchotus rufescens | reverse complement strand
ACATCATGGATATGCCAAACACCAACAAATACTCCTTTGACGGGTGAGTCCTGGCCCTCCCCAGGGTCAGGCCACATGAGGGGCTCCAGGGTGCTCATACACAGGGGATGCTGGCTGTTTTTATGGCCCTTGCCTTGCATTAACATCTGTGTGTCCTCCTGTGGCAGGGCGAACCCTGTGTGGCTGGACCCCTTCTGCAGGAACATGGAGCTGGCGGCGCAGGCGGAGCACGAGGACGACCTACCCGAGAACCTGAGCGAAATCACCGACCTGTGGAACAGCCCAGCCAGGACCCACGTGAGATGGGGCATGGGCTGCTCCTCAGCGTCCCGTGTGGCTCCCAGCATGGGGCAGGGTGGTGGCAATCAGCCTCTGTCACAGTGCTGGGGTTCCACACCAACGGTGCCTGGGCTTGCTGAGGGGGTCACCGAGGAGGGGATGACAACCGAGGTTACCTAGGGCGAGAAGGAGGTGGAGCTGCCCTCATGCCAAGTCTTGTGGTCCCCCTCATCCCCAGGGCACCTTCGGCAGAGAGCCCTCGGCGGCCAAGCCTGAGGACGACCGCTACCTGCGCGCCGCCATCCAGGAGTACGACAACATTGCCAAGCTGGGGCAGATCATGCGTGAGGGGCCCATCAAGGTGAGCAGGGCCCCGGCGGGCTCGCCGCCCGCACCTCTGGCTTCCAGGGCGGCCACGAGGGCCCGCTCAGCTCTGAGATGTGCCGGGAAGGGGCCAGCTGCTCCCAGGGCGGGACAGAGGGCGCTGCGGCGGGTAATGATCCTCTCTCCCGCTCCGCCCAGGGCTCGCTCTTGAAGGTGGTCCTGGATGATTACATGCGCTTGAAAAAGCTCTTTGCGCAGCGGATGGTGCATAAGGCCACCGCCAGCGTGGGGGACCGCTCCTCGGTCACGGAGGTAGACGGGGGGCGCGTGCCATGGGGAAACGTGTGTGCTGTGCCCTCTGGGATGCCGTGCCTCCTCCTGGCCTTCGTGGCCTCTGACCGAACGCGCCCTCCCAGCCTCCATGAGCAGCTCCCGCACCCACGGGGGTCCCCGTGCTCAGAAGCGGCTCCACTCATAGCTCTCAAGCCCATGAGGCCCCTTGGCGCCTGCTTCCCAAGAGGAGGCTCATGGTGCCGGTGCTGATCCCTGCATGGCCTCTTGCAGCTGATCCAGAAGGAGCTGGACGAGGACGAGGAGCCGGGCTCGGGGCAGGGCAGCCTGCGCTTCCGGCACAAGCAGCCCGTGGAGCTCAAGGGAGCCGACGGCATCCACGTGGTGCATGGCAGCACAGGCACGCTGCTCCCCGCCGACCTCAACAGCCTGCCCGAGGATGACCAGAAGGGCCTGGGCCGCTCGCTGGAGACGCTGGCCGCCGACTGCGGCGCCTACAGCGAGCACAACGCCCGCACCGAGTCGGCCAAGTCAACGCCGCTGCACAAGATGCGGGAGGTGATCGTGGAGAGCCCGCTGGAGATCACGGAGCTATGACCGGTGGCAGCAGCGCCCGCCCAGCTCCACGGAAGGGCTCTCGGGACCTGGCCTGGCGTGTCATTTTACTCGCGTGTCGTTTAATCATGGAACCATTAATTATTATTTTTTTTATTTTTCTTATAAAAGAAGAGAAAAAAACAGGTTTTTTTTCCAAAAAAAAAGAAAAAATTAAAAAAAAAATAAGAAAAAGGAGAAAAGCAGGGGCAAGCGTTTGGAGGCCGACTGTGCCCCAGGGAGCCCGGCAGCACCGTGGTCACCCCCACTTGCCCCAAGATGCATGCCGGGGGGCTCCGCTTGCCATTGCTGTGTGTCGTCACCCTTTCCCGAAAGGAAAGCTTCCCCTATCAAAAAATAAAACAAAAAAAAGGACATTTTTTTCCCCCATTTTGCCGGCTTTACCAAAACATAGCGCAACGTGGAAAGGAGAAGGTGGCGGCGGCGGCGAGAGCCCAGTGGCAGCTGGGGCTGCCCACGTGGAGCGTTCGTGTGTACGTCCCCATCCCCGTCCTCGCTCCCACCCCAGCCCTGCGGCACCCCCGGGGACGGGGCTGTCACAGGAACCCCAAATACACTCTCTATGGCTTTGGTTAAGCTGTCTGTCTGTCTGTTGTCCTTGGGGTCAGGGGGGACCGCGTGGGTCCCACGTGCTCCACACCGCGTGAAGCAGCTCGCGCTGCTCTTAAACAGCAAAAAGAAAAAGCTCCTCTTATTTTTATTAGCACTCCCCCCAGAAAAAACTCTATATATCTTTATCTATTGAAGCACATATGTGCTTGTATCTCCAGCAATGCACCTGATGGGACAGCAGAATGAAGGCACCGCAGCCTCTTTTGTTTTAATATATATATATATTTATATACATACACACACATACAAACACATATATATGTTTTTTAACTCTTTCTCAGCTTATCACGTCCATCCTTTTTTCTCCCTTCTCCCCCCCACCCCAAAGAGGCGAGCGTGCCAAGGCAGGCGCCCCGTGCCAAGGCGGGCCCCGCTCCGCTCACCCACGGCGGCCTCTGGGCGCAGCTCCTAGCCCCACACGTGCCGCTTGCAATGCTCGAGGGCCTGCAGAGGGGGGACAGAGACGGCATGAGCACGGGGGGACCACGGGCAGGTACATGCATGGACCTCAAGGTTGCCTCGTCCCTAGTCCCCCGGGCACTCACATCGCAAGCGGCGGCGGTGGCAATGCTCTGGCACCAGTACTCAGGGCCCTGGGCGCAGGGGTCGGAGCCACCGCGCTCTTCATCCTCCTCGTCGTCGTCATCTTCCTCCTCGGGCGAGTCGCAGGCTCGAAGTTTCTGAAGGAAGAGGAATCAGATCATGGATAAAAGTGCCAGGACGGGGTCGGGTGGTTGGCATGCAGAGGGAGCACTCACGGTGCAGACGAAGGTGGGGTCCATCATCTGCACGAGGAGCCGCATGGCTGCCGGCTCGTACTGCATGACGAGCGCCTCGCACTGTGATGGGGAGCAGAGTGACGGGGTCACAACGGTGACGGGGCCAGGGGACAGGCAGTGTGGGGCCGGGACCCCGCGTACCTTGCCCGTGAGCGGCGGCGGCAGCAGCTCACAGCCCCGGTCCAGCACATCGCCCAGCTCGGACAGCGTCTCGTTCTTGAGCAGCTCGTTGTCGAAGTAGGTGATGACGATCTGGCAGACGTTGCAGAAGGCACCGGCCGAGAGGCGCTCGAGCGCCACCGCGGCCGCCCCACGCCCCGCGGCGCCCTTGGGGCAGCAGCGCAGCAGGGCGCACACGGCCTGCGGGTCGGTGGCCTGCAGCAGCATGACGAGCACCGCTTTGCCGTAGGAGTCCACGAAGTCCCGGCACTGGCCCACAACACCGTGCGGCAGCAGGTCGCACACCTTCTCCATGTTGTCGACCAGCTGTGCCTGCGGGGGCGGCCGTGGGCACCGTGTCACCGTGTGGCACCCAGCAGCGCCCTGCGGGCACCGTGACCTACACATGACGATGGGTGCCCACCTCGGTGCTGTTGGTCTCCAGGAGGCTCTCGGCCGCCTTCACAGCCACCTGGCATACGTCGCAGAGCGCGGTGCTGCCCTCCGAGCCCTGCCGCGTGGGAGCTATAAGGAATCCGGGACGCACGCGGCCGCACCCCACGCCACGGCCCCAAGCGCCGTGGGGCGCCCGCAGGCTCAGCCGCCCCCCGCTTACCGCGTGGTGGGCGCCCAGTGCACGCAGCACAGCCTCGGCGAGCGGCGGCAGCGGCGGCGCGCAGGCCCCCGCCAGTGCACACAGCGCCCGCGGCTCCTGCGGGCACAGCAAGGGCTGGGGCGCCGCCGGCACACGGCACCCTCACCACCCCCTCGGCGCCCTCACCACCCCCTTGGGACCATTTCATAGCAATATATCGGAATAACGGGACCGAGCTGCTTACCGTGTGCTGCAGCAGGCGCGCGGCCACCTCTGCGTACGCCGCCACGTAGCGCCGGCACTGCCAGGAGGTGACCCCGGCTCAGGCCACGGCGCCCACGGCGCGTCCCACCGCGTCCCGTTGCACCTCCTTACCTCAGGGGCCAGCAGCGGCCCCAGGCGCTCGCAGTGGCCGTGCAGGCTGGCGGCGAGGCCGCCGGCACCCGCGTCCAGCTGGGCCTGCAGGGCGGCCACGAGGCGGGTGCAGGCCCCGCACGGCGGCGCTGGCTCCTCCGCGCTGGCCGGCGCGGGGGCGTTGGGCCACGCGAAGTCCCCATCGGGCGCCTGCTCCGCAGCCGCCGCCTCTGCCTCGAACGTGAGGGCGCCGTCGGGGCGCTGCCGCGGCTGGCACAGCTTGATGGTGCCGCACACCACCTTGGGGTCCGACTATGGACAAGCGGTGCTGTAAGGGTGCTGGCCCACACCACAGCACCCGCGCGTGCCGCACCGGTGCTCACCAGCACTTGCTTGCCCAGCTGCGTGAGCACCAGGATGCCCGTGTCCACCATCTTCTTGCAGCGCGTGGACCAGTCCTGGAAGGGCAGGCGCTGGCAGCCCTTCTCCAGGAAGGTGCGGAGCTTGTCCTAGGAGGCAAGGCGAGGCACAGGCTCAGGGACGGGCACCACCAGAGCCGCCACCCTGAGCGTCCCCCGGCGCCAGCACCCACCTCGGTGCAGTTGTCCTGCAGGATCTTCCCCATCACAGAGACCACCACCTGGCACAAGTGGCACGGGATGCCTTTCTGCAGGGGGGAAGTCACACACGTGGCACACAGGCACACATGACGCCAGGGCCGTCCCATGCCACGTGCCAGCGCTTACCGCCGGGAGCCGCGGCCAGCAGCGCTCCAGCACGCCGCAGCGCGCCGCCGTCCGCGCATCGCGGCACCAGTCCTGCGGCCGCTCGTCGCACGCCGGCCGGCCGCTCGCTGCGGGAGGAGCACAGCACAGACACCCCCGCTTTGTTTAATTTGCAAAGATGGGGGGGAAAATAGATGATAATAATAATAATAGTAATGAAATAGGCCTCCCTTCCCAGCAGACATCCCTGCGCAAGCGGGGCGGCTTGCGACACGTGCGTCAGCGCTCTGAGTCACCGCCACTTGAGCAATGTCCTTCGCGGGACACAGCGGGTGCTGCGTGGGGGCCTCGTCCCGCTGTCCCCTCGGTGCTTGGGGACCGGTGGGGGGTGATGTCCCCCTCGTGCTTGGACTCGGCCTCGCTGCCCCTCTGAAGGACCCTCCTTCAATGCGGGGCATGCAGTGCAGCTCCATAGCGCCGGCCCGGGGCAGGGCCGAGGGCCAGGGCGGCGCCGCGTTCCACACGCCCTGCCGCGGGCCCGGCTCCGCATGAGATCCTGTGGGATCCTGCTCCAGCGGCAGGCCCGACTGGAAGAGCAGGCGTGGAGCGAGGGAGGGAGGGAAGGGCCCGAGGCAGGCAGGACGCTGGGGCCCGCGCGGCCTTGCGCTTCGCCCGCCTTGGCCCTTGTGCAAGCCGCCCTCGTTGCCCCATCCGCCTGCTCGGGAGGCAGCCGGAGCAGCTCCACGCTGGGAAAACCTCCAGCTAAAGGCAGCTGGCCCCACGTGAGCAGGTTGGGCTGGGCTGCCCCAAAGCCTGCGCGGGCAGAGGGAGGGCTGCTGTGGGGCGGAGCGCCCTCCTGGGGGACAATAAGGGCAGCCCTCAGCGCCAGGGCTGCTCCTCACGGCCTTGTGCAATGGCCGCATCTCGTGGGCAGCGCCTCTTCTCGCTTCGGCTGGGCTTTTCCATGCCCTGAACTGCATTTTCCCAGGGACTTTTAAGAGGGTCATCTACAAGGGGGCGGGCCTGAAGCAGGAGAGCACACACTGGGGTCACACCCATCCTCATCCCACAGGGACAGGGCACAGGGCCAGTCACCATGGGCAGCCATTCCTGATCTTCCTGTCACTGCCTCGTCCCTCCTGCCTCCCTCTTCCTCCTCGGGGAACGCGCTCCCGCTCACCGCCCGCCACCAAACCAGTCATTGGGGCTGCAAGGGGCCTTCCTTCCACCCTCCAAAGGGTGGTGGGGTGGCTTCCTCCCCCGTATTCCCCCCTCACCTGCAGGGATTCTCCCTGTGGGGAACCACCCCATTATTTCCCCACAGGCCTCAAGCAGCCTCCTCCCAAGCCACTTCCCATGGAGGGATGGTGCTGATGGGCAGAGATAGCAAGGCAGGATTTACTCAGGAGCTGCCCCAGCCCCACTGCAGCCCATGGTGCTCAGGAAAGGGACCCTGCTCTCAATCCCACCTCTACCCCCAGGGCAGCTCTAGCTTCCCCCATTGCAGAGCAACGAGCAAGATTTCCCCCTGTTCCCCCATAAACAGTTGGTCCATGTGCAGGGGGCAGCAGACCCCTCAACCCTCTCCCACCTCAACACCAAGACAGCCCATAGGTTTCTTCCCACTTCCTCAGCACCTCTCCCCTTCCCTAGGGGAAGGAGCTGCTGGCCCAAGCCCTTGCTCTCCACCATGGAAGGAAGCAAAACAGCCTTCACCCCCAACATCACCTCTAAGGCCATGAGCTGCAGTGCTCACTTCCACCTGGACAAGCTCCCAAGCACCAGCCCAGCCTAACCTTCCTAAACCACCCAGGGCTAAGCAAGCACTGCTAGCCCCTTCCAGCTTTCCCAACCTTCTCAGAGGCAAGGTATCCATGCCAGAATTCCCAATGGGAAAGGGGGAGCACCTTTGCGAGCCCCCTCCCCAACAAGGTCAGGGCTTCCCCCTTACCTGGATATGCGCCCAGGCAGAGGGCGAGGGCCAGGAGCAGGGCGCTGCGTGCGCTCTCCATGCCGTCCCTGCGCGAGGCGCCGCGCCGCTCCGTGCTCCGGCGGCACTGAGGGCGCGCGGCGCCGCGCGGCCGGGAGGAGCCGCTCCAAGCAGACACCTACGCTCACCACACCCCTGGCGGGGCCCTCATTATGTCGGGCGCAGAGCCCAGCAGCTACTCCCAGCACAGCCCTCTGCGGAGGCTCCCCTTTTCCCAAGGGACACCCCTGGACACAAGCAAGGTGACGGCCATACCGAGGAGCCCGCTGGTTCACGGAAGTTTATTGTTCATTACAGAAGCCTTTGTGCAAAAAAAAAAAAAAAACAACAGAAATCAATCAAGACAATGGTGTTAGGAAGCAACCCCACTCCCCCAGCACAGGCTACTGCACCGTTCCACAGGAAGGGGGAACACTTGGAGAAGGACATTCCCTGCATCGGCGTAAGGCCTCCCGAGTGGCCCTTGCTCTGAAGGCTGCTGAAGGTTGCTCAATGCTCAACCCCAACAAAATAATAATAATAAATCAGAACTTCACCAGCCTGAAGAGCAAGGGTCAATCCCACCCCCCAGCCCACAAACCCAAAGCTGTCCCGTTGAGGAGGCTGAAGACCCCCATGAAGACCCAATGACATGATGTGCCTGCACCTCTAGGGCAACACTGCTGAGGAGCCCACTGCCTATCCAGAACATGGACCTCCTTTTGGGATACTCAAATCTGCCCACACAGAAAGCTTCGTCTCGCACAGACACAAACAGAAAAGACAACCCAGGATCTGGCAACGCTGCCCAGGCATTTAGTATGTACAAAAAAAGCTGCAGTCAAGTGGTTTTCAATGAAACTTAGGAAGATCGGTTTGCTTGTTCCTAACATGCTATCCCTAGAGCTCCCAGCCTCCCCTAAGACACCACCCATGCAGGTGCTGGCACCTTTCCCAAGGGGGCTGGAATTGCCAAAGCTCCACCTCTGCACAGGGTCTTTGCAGAGCTGCTCCAGGACCTGCACTGGGGGGTTAGCTTGTTCAGAACTGCACGCTTCCTGGTGTGGTGAGGACACAACCACCATGGGAAGCCACGGAAAACAGGATTCCTGCTGCCTTCCAAGCCCAGGGGCTGGCCGGGTCTCAGGGGAGCCCGTCCTCTGTGGTTGGGCTTGTTCTACGCTCAGCAGCGCGTGGGCATCAAGGTATGCTCAGCACCACAGGGACACCTGAGATGGCACCTTGCAGGGTCTGCAAAACCTGGGATTTCCTGGAAGAGTCACCCTTGAGGGCAGGAAGGACGTTCGGAAGGACGGGCACCAGTTGGGAGGGCAGCTCAGCAATGCCCCCCCAGCCTCTCCACAGCTGGAACAGCCTAGGGCAGAAGAGCAAAGCAAGGGGAGGAAGGGCACATGGTGCTGAGGCTGTTTCCCACGTGCGCTGCCTTCTCACCAAGCTCATTGGCCATGTGTGCAGCCCCCAGGGCCTCCTTCTCCCCCTTGATCTTCCAAACAGCCCTTCCTCCCCGTCCTGCACGTAGAAAGCTGCAAGGCCAGGCAGGACTGAGGACAATGGAGCAGTTCCCAACATGTCCCCAAAAATCCCAACCAGGCCCCAACTGGGAAACATCCATATTTCATCCCAGGGGGTCCAAGGAAGGAAGAATCATGATCCAAATGCTGACCAAGGGGTTCCTCAAGCGACTCCAAGGCCAGTGCACTTTGGGCACCAGCTGCTTTGAAAGTTGCAGAGCCCCCTGCTACATTTGTGAAGCTTTGAGAATTCCAGCCAGAGGGAGTCAGGGAGGCAACGTTTTACCCCTCAGGGTTCCCCTACAGTTACCACAGCAAGTTAATATTCCAGGCAGATGTTAGAAATGCAAAGCTTGAAATCTTCCAGCTACAGAAAGACACTTGAAAGTTTCATCACTGTCTCGTTCTTGCCTTTTTAATTAAAACATCCTCGTCTCATTTCACCTCCTCTGCGCCTAAAAACACTTCAGTCTACCAATTAAAATCTACAACACTGACTATTTTTAGGAGCATAATGAGTTAAACTGTACAGTCGGAAATATCTGTGAAGTGAACGACGAAGATCCGCTCCTCCGACGGCAGCGCTGCTACAGCAAAGTTACAACAAAGGAACTCGAAGGTCAAATGGTTAGCGAGGCCGAAGGGCCGCGGGCGACGCGGCTCTCGGCGGCCGCGGGCGCCACCGGGGGCACTTGGAGAACTGGAAGTGCTGCTTTTAGTTCCACACGTGACGTTTGCAGTGATCCACGGCCTGCAGGGAGAGAGCAGAGCGTGACTGAGGGGGGAAAAGCCTGGATTTGTTAAGAGCGCCTGTATTCAACACCTTATTCTCAGCCAAGACTTTTGTGATCAATTTTAAATAAACATTTCAAGGGAAAACTCAAATGAATAATTTCTTTGTTCCCAGGCAGGGACAGGACACAGATGACCCTTAACCACTTCGGACTCGACCTTGGCAAAGGAGGCACCAACAGCAATACCTGGGGCCGATTGCTAAGAGCCATGGCATGTGCCATGAGCTGCTGCCGAACAGGAAGGTACAGCTCATTTTGCACCTCGTTAAGGATCCTGAAATGCTGACACAGGGGAGAAGCAGCTGCCTGCTGCTCCAAGAACCTCTAGCAGGTCTCCCCACTTTTGGGAGAGGAATTTGTCCGTGTTGAGAACATGGAATGGAAGTTCAAAGGGTCAGAGGTGGCACCCGAGGAACGTAGGGAGAGCCCTCCTTGACTTACATTGCACTGAGCAGCAGTCTCCATGTTCTTGCACCAGTACCCTGGACCCCAGACACAGGCATCATCCCCCAGCAGAGGCTGTTTAGCTGCTGCACAGACGCCAAGTTTCTGCAAAGGGAAGAGCAAAGTCAGGATCTTCATCCACACCGAGGCCCCGCAATTCCAAATGTTTATCTGGCAGCCACTTCCTGAGCATGGGAGCACAAGGGCAACACCACAGTGTCCTCAGGAATTCAGCTGCCCAAGATTTACAACTGGAACAGCAGATTTAGAACAGTAAGAGGGGACAGAGCTCCCTTTTCATGCTTTTGCACATCTGTTTGGAAAAATGGACTGCTTCTGGAAGGGACTTACTTCCATGGGTGTAATTTTGCTGATAACCTCTGGCAGCTCTTGCCCTCACATCCCTGCATGCACAAGGCCAGCAGGCAGAGCGCTGCCCATCCCTCGCACACCCAAGCTTGCTCCCAGCGTTTAAGAGCGGGCTGGGTTTTATCCGGGCACGATCTGCGTGCTAGGCAAGCCTGGGAGCGGGCGGGATACTCACCGTGCAGACAAAAGTGGGATCCATCATCTGCGCCAGCAGTTGCACCACCACGGGCTCGTATTGCTCCACGAACTGAACGCACTGCAACCAAGCACAGGTTGAGGCAGCCCCCTGTCAAAGGCTGACGAGACGGAGGCAGCACACGGCCTGGGCTGCTCTTAAAACTGCGGCTCTGCAGAGCGAGGACTCAGCAGGGCTAACAAGGACACTGTGCTCTGAGTGTGCATGATGCTACGCTCAAAGAGGGGCAAGGGAACCTGCAGGACAGGGTTCAGTTCAAAGCCTTGTCTTGGATGCTCTGCCCCATCCCAGCTAAAAGCACACAAGCTGGACACAAATATCCTAAGGAAAACACCAAAACACTCACGTTTGACTAGTTACTCAGTTTAACACCACTGCTGTTAGCTTCAGCCCAGGCAGCAGCATCTCCACCCATCACCATCTCTAGCAGAGAGAGCCCCCAAGTGCACAGAGGTGCCAGGCTTCCCAGCAGGGACTAATGGCACTGATTAATAAACCAACCACAACTACCAAGCACCTCACAGCAGTCAGCAGGGAGAGCTCTTTCATAGCCACTTAATAGCTGTATATTTTACGCCTACTAAACTTAAAGAGCTGCCTCTCGCTGGGGCTCAGCGGCCACGGAAGAGTTGTGTGTAATTTCTGAGGATAATGGCCTAGCAGGTATTACCCTTTGCTGTCTCCCTGGAATGAGGCCAGCCTGCTTCCAATTACTTGCTTAATCCCCCGAACGAGATCAGCATTTGAGAGAAACCCCCCTTCAGCAGTTCCCACACTGTTCTCGGAGGATTTCCAGGCAAAACCAGGCCTGACTGCAAATCAGAGCAGGGCAGGCAGCTGAGCCAGATCCCTCAAAGCCCAGGCATTCAGGAGTGCCAACCCCTCAACAAGGGGCACTGTGAAGCCTCCTGCCAGGCTCCAACAGGAGACATTCCATCGGCTCCAAGCTGCACCAAGCTGCTTATTTTCAGCCAGACCAGCATGAGGCAGTGCTCTCTTTAAGCACCCTATCATGTCACCTGTTAAAACCTGGGGGCCACCCACTTCTGGCCACAAGGCAGGTCAGAAATGTGGTCAGATCATCTGACTGGCCTCCATCCAGCCTTGGCACACGAAGCTTCTCTCCCCTCTGCTCCTCACTAGGAAGGAAATCTTGGATCAAGACACCGGACAGAGGTCTGAGCCTCAGCTGCACCCATGGCCAGTTGGTTTCCAGTCCCTTTCCAATCAGTTTTTCACCTTGCAAGGGGGTGGATCTTCCCAAATCCAAGGGCACAGGGACAGCTCCTGATGATCCTGAGTTACCGCTGCTTCGTAGCCCACCTTGCACACAGGAGCTTTACCTGGTCACTGACAGACTCTGGAAGGAAGTGACAGACTTTCTCCAGCAAGGCCTCAATCTCCGTCGTTGTGGCATTCTTCTCCAGCTCCTTGTCTGCGTAAGCCACCACCATCTTGCACACGTCACAGAAGCCACCCGCAGGTTTCACTAAAGCTGAACAGGAAAAAAAATTAACTCAGAGCCCCAAAATGCAAGAAAGGAGGCAGGATCAAGCAGGACAAACCAACAGGCATGAGCCCTTAAAAGGAGGCATAATGAGAGGCAGAGCAGCCCGTGTTGCAACATGCTGATTTCCTCACGACCCACCTGGCTGGGGCGGCTTGTTGCTGGCGCAGCACTTGAGCAGCACACACACAGCTTCGGGGTTGGTGGCCTCCAGAAGCATGTCGATCACGGCCTGCCCGTAGACGTCTATGAAGTCCTTGCACTGGTCCCTGACGCTCGCCGGGAACAGGTAGCAGACCACCTCCATCTCGTGCACGATCTCCTCCTGGGCACGACGAAGGAGGCAGGGCACACAGAGCAGCAGGGATGAGACAGGAGGCCAGTTTGGGGTACGTTTGCTTAGCTATTTGCCCGACAGCACCCACTTCAACGGCCCAAAGAGAGGCACTAAATGAAGTAACTTCCCCCCCACAAGGGCACCATCCTAGGCAGAGCGGTGAAAGGGCCACTGTTCTCCCCTCTTACTCACCTCTGTCTTGTTGCTCTCCAGCAGGCCAGTCACTTCCTTCACCACCGTCTCACATATTTCGCACACAGAAAGAGCCTTCTCCTGAGTCGATGTCTTCTGCAGGGTTACAGAACAAAGATAATATTTAGAAAGCACTAGGTCAACACTCGAGCGCAGCTGGCGCGGATGACTAAGACTCTAAGAGCGTTTAGCTTCAGCCCAAGCATGGTGGCTCACCCAGCCAATCTGAGCTGGATTCAGGGGATCACAAAAGCCCCAAAGATCTTGGCAACAACACACCTTTGTGAATGAGCAGTGTTTTGTAGCCTTAATCGGGGCACCTTAGTCATTTAAGGGGTTTGAATCCTCTCGACATGGAAAAGGAATGATAGCAACAGTGCCTAAAGAGAAGGTAAGTGAGAAGCAGCGCTTTGTTTCTTGGCTGTTTGTGTTGCTCTTTAGTTACGAGCACTCTAGAGCAGAGAGCTCCCTTCTGCTCGCACAAGCAGCCAAGAAACAGAGGGATTTGGAGATCCCATTCGGAGTCACTTAACCAGAGGCTAAAGCTGTCCTCAAAAAGGGGGCTTTGAAAAACCCTGGCACGCTTCAAGCCAAAGGCTGTGGGAAACTAGGGCGTTTTATCCTTATATAATACCTTATAGCTCTGCTATTCTGACAAACCAGTCGGCTTTTCCACCTCACAGGAAGAGTCTCAGGAAGACACCACGATTTTGTGGCTTGGACTATAGATACTACAGTCTCAGGTATATTTTTCTGCTTCATCTAGTTTATCACAGCAAAGCAGTAAGGACCACAGAGCTGTGCAAACAGGGCCAAGGCAGCTGTCTTACCTCCACAGTCTCCGTTTTCACTTCTTGAACCACTTGAGCTGGCACCAGCTTCTGAAGAGGAACAGATTTCAGGGAAGGACAGAACCCAACCATGGCACAAATGTCCTTTGGTTGCTGGAAAGAAAAGCATAATGGGTCAAAGTGCCTAGGTGACTCCTTGCCCTTTTTTAAGGAGCCTATGGGAAGGCAAAGAACACACCATAGCTTTAAAATGCTCCTGGAAAGCCTGTGTTTCAAGACTACTACTACTTCACACAGTGAGGAAGCAGCACTGGATATGGTTGCAGGTAGCACAGCCACCAAGTGCAGCAACTAGTTTCATTAAGCAGCTTTAGGAAGAGGTTAGGTCACATCCATTGAAACCCAGGAGCTAACACAGCAGGAGAGCCCCCCACAAAGGAGTTGACTTAAAAAACCACCAGCACCTGACAGGCCACCACCACGTCTGAGCCCATCCATGAAGCTACTACCCTCCATCCTCAAGCTCTCACTGAAGATGCTGAGTTATCCTGACATCAGGGGTCACCCAAGGAAAGAGAAATGCCTGGAAGAGCCTTCCCATCCACTAACGACCTTCTTTGAGGTGTGCATGAGGGCTACTTTTACACTATCAGCAACACATTCCTGCATGTGAACTCACCACAGCCTGTCAGAAAGGAGTTACCCCCATTAAAAGCCAGTCCTGCAGGAGTGTCCTCCCTACCAGGGCCTACAGAAGCAGTATGGGGTGTTCTTCTCATAGGTAAGAACCAGCAAAGTCCCTCAGAGGGCTTTGAGTCCTTCTCAAGGGTTTCTGAGAACACCACCAAGCAGAGAGCACTGAGATAAAAGGCAAGCCACTGCAAGAGGCCGCATTATCCCTGTATATGAAGTGAGAAAGGCTGAGAAATGCCTAAAACTTGGGAGTTTCCCCCTGGAAAGGCTGTTCTTTCAGTACTACAGGTCACCCCCCACCGAGGCATCAAGCAGAGGGTTGTGTTTATGCATCATGCCATAACCTCATGCAGGGGCCAGAGCAGCAGCTCCAACACAGCAGCTGCTCCAGGCAGTACCCTTAAGTCAAGCCCTTTGCTGCATGCACCACACCAAGCACCCGCAGCTGTTAATGCCACAGCACCACCACACACACACGGCCTCACGGAGAGATGACAGACACAAGGTCCCCCAGAACTGGGGTCATCAAAAGCCTGAACAGTTCAAGGAGGCAGTAGCCTAAAGGCCTCATACATCCCTTTTTTTTTAAATCATATATTCTTGACCAATATATCAACCTAGTTTTAAGGTCACCCAACAGAAGAGCCAGGAACAGCTTCACTAGAGCCCACTTGACCGCCCAAACTTCAAGCCAGAAGCTGACACAAGCCCCTGGCTACATTTTCCACACTTTTCTCACACAAAAATCATTATATTTTCTGCTCTGCTGGCCAAGCCACGATCAGGCTCAAGTCTTTGCATCACAAGCTGGAGTCTGGAGTTGGAAACAGGACTGATTCTCTAAAGGAAGTCTCTTGTTCTTTCCCTATTTTCACCCTGCAAGTACCCCTTGTATCTGTCAAAACTGAGTACAGTCACACCATGTGCACAACTACGAGTGAGCAAAACTACAAGCCCTTTAACAGGAAAGCAAGGGGTCACCACAGGCAGTTGCTCACCTACCTGATCCTTCTGTTGACAGAGGAGATGGGAGGCAGAAAGACAGGAGAAATCAGAAATAAGTTAAGAAAAAAAGCATTTGAACCACATCCACTCTTTCCATGAAGGGGGAAATATGTGCTGCCCACCCCAGAGATCCAGCACCCCAGCTTGGGCAGTGCTGGGGTGACTCCCCACACTTAAATCAGGCTGGATACACAGTGCAGTTACCTCGAGCTTCAATTTGGACAATCAAGTCACACGGGAAGCCCTTCAAAGCCTGTACACACAGTCTGAGGCAAGCGCTCAAGTGAGCCACACACTCCATGTGGGAATTCATCAGTAACTTGATAAAGTGATGAAGTTACTGAATGAAGAAAACTCAAGACTGTATCCCTCAAGGATAAGTTTACTCTTTAAATGGCTTTGAAATATCAGGGGAAAAAAGGCACTACAGAAATGGTCAGAGGCAAAATATATTGCTGCACAAGACCAAAACTGCTGCTACTCACTCCTCACTGCTCCTACCAAAAGCCCAAAAAGCAACAGACTTGACGTAGAAGTGAGGTTTAAGATCATTTCCAATTGCCACATCAGACCATATCCCACAGGCTTAGCTAGTATTTTGAAGATAAAGGACTTGATAATGGATAGAGGAAAAACACACTCTGTACTGTCTCAGAGGACTAGTCTTTTGCACTATTAAATGGCTGTGAAAGAAGAGTGCTCAAGCACACATCCTTAGACCAAATCTACTGTTCAATAAACACCAAGTTCATACACTTAATACTAAAGACCTAGACCAAGAGCACTCCCCAGTTTGATTGTAAAATTAGGTGTTTGTTTCTTAATAAGTTAGCTACACAGAGCAGAAGTGAGCTAAGAGCAAGCACTACATTCTGCTGAACTTACCATGTGCATCATCATTTGGATGGCCAAGTCTGAATATTCAGAGATGTAGCTCTTGCACTGCAGGAAGGGGGACGAGAACACTGCTGTGAGTATCAGGGTACAGTTAAGATTCCCCTTACGCTTTCCAAGGTATTCATTTACTTGTCCTGCTAAATAAGCACGTAGGGCTTGCCCCAAATAGGCCATGGTGTTTCGTGCCACTCGAGCACATTGCAATGCTGCTCATCCCGTGACCCTTCTCTTGCCCCAAACAATATTACCACATCGCCCTGGCAGGTCTTTTTATGACAGATGCCCTTAAGGATGAGCAGAAATTCAAGTTTTCTCATTCTGACCTTGCTATTTCTGCAGTTTTTGCCATTGCACTGCGTGCAACAGACTCCTTTGTTGCATTAAATAGAAATTACATTGAGGGGACCAAGGCACCACCTGGTCCCTACCAGGGCCCTCTCTTTAGGGAAGACCATGTCCTCTCCACACCAGACATTACCATGTCAGACATGCCAGGTCCCAAGCGGTCGCACTCGTCCTTGGCATGGGCCACCAAGGACTTCACAAAGGAGGCGTTGGTCCTCACGGCCTCCTGCAGGTCCGTAACGAGCTGGATGCAGTCTTTGCAGACATCACCAGTGCCCTGGGTGAAGGAGGAAAGGGAACAAATTGGCACATCTCCACGGAACCCACTCGCAGGCATCATTTCCCACTACGTTTGAAGAGGCATTTTTGGCTGATATGTAAAAGCACTCGGACAGCCCTTCGGAGAAGGCTTTAAAGCCTGAGCTAACATGCAAACCCAAGGCACTGGTAGGTGCTCGTATGCACACCAGCCACTAGATGGGGATGAGGCACCTGCTC
>JAVCKT010028053.1:0-12562 GCA_032273925.1 Rhynchotus rufescens | reverse complement strand
CTCACAAGCACAACAAGTCATCAAGAGGAATTTGCGCTCCAGAACCAAAGGAGCCTATATCTGCACCTACTGTGGGAAGACCTACCGTTTCCTCTCGCAGTTCAAGCAGCACATAAAAATGCATCCGGGGGAAAAGCCCATCGGAGGAAGCAAGGTTCCTAAGCAGAAAGATCACATTCATATTGAAAATCCGGTGGCAACCAAAGAGGTTTATCAGTGCCGCCTCTGTAACGCTAAGCTCTCTTCGCTTATTGAGCAGGGGAATCACGAGCGGCTCTGTAGGAATGCTACCGTGTGCCCTTACTGCAGCCTCAGGTTCTCCTCCCCAGAGCTGAAGCACGAACACGAAAGCAAGTGCGAGTACAAGAAGCTCACGTGCCTGGAGTGCATGCGCACCTTTAAGTCCTCCTTCAGTATTTGGCGCCATCAGGTTGAAGTTCACAATCAAAACACCATGGCTCCCCCGGAGAACTTCTCTTTACCCATACTGGATCACAACGGAGACGTAACTAGCTCGTCAAGATTGCCTCCTCAGCCAGAAGCCCATAAAGCAAACAATTTTGCGGCGGCGAAGGAAGACGGCGTGTTCAGTGACTCGTCAGAACAAAATAATTTTGATTCTGAGGATTCCTCGTGCCTGCCTGAAGACCTAAGCGTTTCCAAGCAGCTTAAAATTCAAATCAAAGAAGAGCCTGCCGATGAGGCGGAGGAGGAGGCCACCGAGGCCAGCAGAGAGCCTAAGGAAGTGGCCGTGAACAAAGACGCCGGTCTGTGGCCCTGCGAGAAGTGCGGCAAAATATTCACCGTGCACAAGCAGCTGGAGCGCCACCAGGAGCTCCTGTGCTCTGTGAAGCCCTTCATTTGCCACGTGTGCAACAAGGCCTTCCGCACCAACTTCCGCCTCTGGAGCCACTTCCAGTCCCACATGTCCCAGGCCGCAGAGGAGAGCGCGAATAAGGAGGCCGAGATGTGTCCCCCAGCGGGGTCCCCGTCGCCTCCGCCATTGCCGCCGCCGCTGCCCAAAATCCAGCCCTTGGAGCCCGACAGTCCCACGGGCTTGGCCGAAGGCGCCGCTACGACTGAGAAGCTGTTTGTGCCGCAGGAGTCGGACACGCTCTTCTACCACGCGCCGCCCCTCTCGGCCATCACCTTCAAGCGGCAGTACATGTGCAAGCTCTGTCACCGGACTTTCAAGACGGCCTTTAGTCTCTGGAGCCACGAGCAGACGCACAATTAAGTGGCTTTACCAGGTTGGGAAGGTGGCTCGGGGGGCTGCGTTCCCCCTCTCAGATGTGCGCCGTGTAAACCAGAAATCTTAGAGAGGATCAAAACAGCAACAGTGGAAAAAATTAGGAATTTGTGATGCTGCTTGGATTTGAAGATTAAAGTAAACTCGCTTTGTCAGTAGGTAGAAGCCCGAGTAATTTAAAATACGGTGGTCCGGGATCGAACGGTAACAGAACAACTTCAATTTTGGTGACACTGAAACACGATCACATCTGGGTTGTATGCATGGATCTTCATCCTGTGATGTTGCTGTGTGCGTGTGTGTATTATGTATAAGACTATATTAAACGAAAGAGCAACAACAATTTGGATCCTAACTGTGAGTTTATAATAGTGAAATACTGTAACCAACTTTTCCTTGTTGTTGTTTTTAAAAGACCACACAAGCTCCATATAAATAGTTGCTGAGCACTTCCAAGTTAGGGACAAAGTGGATGGAGTATCTTGCTGTATTGACTTAGGTCTTAGAAATCTTTAGCAATAACAAATAAACCTCAAGTTTGAGTAAGCCTGACGTTATTGGATATGAATGTTTGATATTTTAAGGGAACGTGGAATTTTTTTGTTGTTATATGGAACTTGTGCAAGCTAAAATAGATTCTAAGGTCAGCAATATTATTACGAAGATTTTATATAAAAAGGAGCAGCAAGCCTGCTTTGAACCATTTAATTATAAGTTTCTAAGAAAAAATTGGGGGAGGGCGGGTACATTGCTTTATATAATGTCCCAAAGACTAATTTACTATAGATATTTCAGTAGCTACTGTCATTGTATAAACAACCATCATAATTCAAATGGTACTCTTTATAAATAGGAACTGAGATTGAATGGATGTCAGGCAAATTTCCTAATTCTTTTTTCTGCTATTTGTACAAATGTTTGTAATTCTAACTACAAAGGAATGTATAACTATTAAGCTGAAAAACGAGAGCTTGTTAAGGGATAGAAGATTTAAGGTGTGTTTCCACACGCAGTAGTGAAGCTTGGCCATGAGTACAAAGATATGTTTTAACAAAAATTTAAAATGTAAATATTTATATAGATACCTGTATAAATGAAGAAGTATGTATTTGGAATTTGTATTAAGCATACATATCCAGCTCAAAGCAGAGGAAAAAAAACACCACACTACAATCACTGCATTTTATGAATACAATGGAGAGAATATTTTTCTGCTGCTTTTTATCATTTGTGATACTGTGTTGCAATTTTCTAATTTGTTGAAAGTCATGGCAAGAATGGACCGCAGAGATTTCACGCAGCTCCATTCCTTTGCCTCAAACCACAACTGGAATATTTAGCAGGATTTCCCCCGAAGGAGGTGGTAAATGAGCAGGGAAACGCTCTCCCATGGGGATTTCGCCTCCGTGGAGCGGTGATGGAGAGGAGCGAGCGGCAGGAACGTCAGGGATGCACTCAGCAGCATTCCTGTCCGAGCAACGCTGACCCTTCCCGGCTGGAAGCGGCCCCGTGGTGCCAGGGAGCAGTTGGAGCCAGGGCGGCCTCCGGCCTCCATGGATCTCCGTGGATCTCAACAGCGCCTTCCCTCTCCCCCACAACTCCCCGAGAAGCAGAAGGAAGGGCAAACGCCTACGGAGACGCGGCAAAATTAAGCATAATCCCTAAAAGAGTCCCCAGGGAGCATCCTTAGCTCGCGCTGCGCCAGGGTAGCTCTTCTCAAAGCCCAACCGTTGTCCTTCTGAACAACCATTTTTATTGGTTTCCCTGGAAGTTACGTTTCAAAGGAATGGCTCCGAATGCACCCGACTTTTTTCCAGCTACCAGAAAATTGCAATGTTAGTTTCAAGCCTTTTCCGTTTCATTGTTGATAGAAATCTGAAACTGTTACTAAAAGCTTCCTAATGATGTGTTTTGTCCTATTCCTGGCAAATTGAACGTAATTATGCTAATCGTTAAGATAACAGTTAAGCTCTGTAAGTAAAGCTGCAGTTAAAGCAAGATTCCTGTGTAGCTGTTTAAAAGTGGCATTTCTAGATGTTGGCTCTTTTATTCCACCTCACAAGACTGTATTTCCTACAGGCAAGAAATAATTTCAACAAAAAAATGATCGTTGCACACAACCTGGTTTAATAAAATCAGAAAAACATAAGCCATGCTAAATATCCTTTCAATATACTGAAGAAGAGAAAACTGGGTGCACAAAATGTGAAAACATGCAGGTTTTATAAAATGCTGTGTAAGTTTTCACTGGTGATTCCTATACAAAGTAGGAATTTACAAGTTCAGGCTTTAAAAAATCAGTGCACCTTCTAAAGGAAAATAACAGCTAGTTCAGTTATCGTATGATCATCCAACTTCTGACTGGGATTCATATTCACTGTATAATATGATACCATACCTTTAAAATCCAAAGTCTGTGCAACATGTTTGAGGAAACCTTGACCTTTTTCTGGATGTAAGATGTATTATCTAAAAAACAACAACAACAAAATCCATAACATGTTTTTGGTCTAAGTGGCTTCCTTCAAAGATTTTATTTAGATTTGCTTGTATTGTTTTCCACTTTGAGCATGTTCTGTGTTTTTTAAATTCAGTTCCTCTTGTCCAGAAAAGGAATTCAGGATCTCTAAAGTTTAAATACGAGATGTTTATATAGCAGTTCTGGTTTTCTATTAGCTTTTATACAGTATCTTTAAAAGCCCTTGATAGAAGTGCTTATTTTGGAGGATATGGAATAAATATGCTTCCACTTATATAACTTTAATATATGCTTAAAAAGTTAAATTATGGGGGAAAATGCTAGTTATTTGTTTATAAATAAAGGTCTTTTAAAGAATGTCTAGTTTGGCCACAGGCAGAATAATAGGCAAATCTATAGATACAAAAACCCATCTTCGTCATATTTTGTTTAGTTTTGCAGCTTTGTACTAAAGTGACACGACATTAGAGATCGTAAATATAAAAGGTTGCTTTTATTTCTTAAAATTAGTGACCTTAATGTGCAGATGATTTAATATATAGATTAGAATCTTTTCTTCTTTCATTTTTGATTAGTTTTATAATCTATCATTCAAATCTGAGAACAATCCTGCTTCCTTGTCAGTACAGTGAAAACTTCCATCGCATTTAAGAGCAGCAGGATTGAGCCTGGAATTCATTTTTTATTATTTTTTTGGATTTGTTTCTTCACCCTACACCCCTTCAGGCAGTGCATTGGCAAAGGGTATACGCCTATGTTTAAGTTCATTGAAATCAGTCTTAATAGTTAATGCTTTTTTTCTACATTTCTACATCTACATTTCTTTTTTTTTCCTGAATTGGGACCATGACCAACCATTGAAATTGAGCAATAGCAGGAAAATTCATAGTTTTTTTTTATTTGTTTTGTTTTTAAGTTGTATAACCAAAAGTTAAAATGAATCTTCCTCTCTATGAAAACCGCCTTTAGAGCTAGCGCGGAATTCTGCAGTTTTGCAAAAAGAAAGGACGGGAACCAGTGGAAATACTATCTGAACTTCTTGGAATTATTATTATTATTACTATTATTATTGGCATTTGCATTTGTAAGAGGAGGCTGGAGCCCCCAGGCGGCTCCCTGAGCGGGTGACGGGCTGGCGCAGCGGCGACGCGCGCGTTTCTGGGGTGGATTTGGGAGCAGAGATGCGGCCGCATCCCGAGCCCCGCCGCGAGTGCAGGAGCCTTCCCGGCACAGCCGGGAGCCCACGGCGGGAGCTTCCTGCCGGGCTTTTCCCTGCACCCCGAAGCAGGGCAGGCAGGTCCCGCCTGGAGCTCTGGGCGCTGTTCTTATTCCAAGCTCCCCATGGTAGAAGTGGAAGCTCCTCACCTGGGATGAGGACAGAGGCTGCCAAGGGCACTCGACAGCCGCACTGCAAATATCTGGCATGAGCCTCTAATGTGGCACGTGCCTGTACTGTTCAATGAAAATTGTTTACATTTTCCTACCGGAAGATTCAGATGAAAATCAAAGCAAGCTTAGATTTTTTTTTATGTTGCTGTTAATGAATCAGTGTTAAAATCCTTTTCCTTTGTTTTTTTTCCGAACGCAGCCTGATAGTATTTTTTAATGTCATTGATTCTTGTTTATTTAAAATGACTTGTGCAAATCTGTACTATAACTGTTGTACATAAAGGGACACTATCAAGAGAAAAATTATATGCTGTAAATAACAATACTTGATACTAGTAAAAATCAAAGATCTTAAAAGAAGGAATTGACTCAAAACACTTGAGCAGGTTGGGCATAAAAATGTTTATCAGGGGCATTCTCAATTGCTGCAAAGATCTCTGAAAAAAAATGTGTGAATTCTGTGGTTGAGTTTATTTGTCATGTTGGTTTTTCCTTTAACTATTTAGAAGTAAAGCACTTAATCCACTTTTCTTTTTTGTTCAATTTCTCAGCAATATGTTTGGAAGACACAAACATTATTCCTAGCTTCCCACTTTTGCAGCAGAATGTTTAGGTAAAATATACATGTAAAAACAAACAAACAAAAAAAACACATACCAAATATAATTTTAAAGGCTTATTCTTGACAGTGTCCCTTTTTTTAAAAAAGCAGGGAAATGGGATCATCTACAGTGCTCGGGTACAGGGAAATGCTTTCCTAAAGGTTTTAGAAGCTGGAATTGTCCAGTATATTTGCTGTAGAAATTTCCAATTGCTGATACAAAATCACTTGTCATTTTAAAGAGTTCTAGAAATAAGGCAAAAGAAGCTGGTTTTATAATCCTGTATACCTTGTAGTCATTGTATATCAGTTCAATACACCAGTGTTGAATTTTAATTAAGAATAGGTTTTTACTTTTTTTTTTTTTTTTTTTTTTTAGGACTGAGAATTAATAGCTTAGGATAACTTTTTCTTTCATGTAATGTAAATCCATTGCTGCTTTGTACAACTTTTTCTACTGTGTGTTTTCTTTACTTAGATCTTGACTAAGAAATGTTGGCGTCCAATAAACTTACACTTTGTTTCTTTTGAGTCACTGTGTCTTGTGTTGGAATCTCTTGGCAGAGCACGATGTTATTGTGCAGAGCTGTTGCATCTGCGGGCTGGGAATTTTGTTTACAAAAGAGTATCTTCTGATCTGCTTGCTGTATGTAAATGGTGCTTCCTACATTACTAAGATACTGGCTGTTGTTTGTTGCAGTGAGTGCCCCACCGAGCCTTTTATTGGAGAGGAAAATGATATGTAGAAAAATTCTTCAAAAGACTTGAGCACTGCCCAAATTCTGCTTCCTCTGCAGTCAGTGCTTAAAAGGAGACTCGGGAAGCAGATTACAGCAGCTGGCTGTCAAGCTGAGTGTCTGAAATACGCTGTTAGGCTTTGTGTGATTTGTGCAATGCTCCCATGAAAAGCAGTTTTTCCACGTGCATCTCCCTCTGCTCCAGCCCCTCTCAGACAAAGCAGAGTGTACTCGTAGGATACACAAACCGATCTCTGTATCTTCTGGGAACAGGATTTACCAGCTTCCAATCTCAAAGCAGACTCCTACCTACCTTGGAAACATTGGAAGTGTTTCCTCAGCTTCTTGGATTAATGTCTGCTGGCCTTGGCCACTTTTCTTTGGAGCAGTATTCCCTGAGCCTGCTGACCGATCTCACTCACAGCAGCATCTTTGTAAAGGTTATTGACTGCGGAGCAAAGCAGGGCCTGGGGAGGAGGAGAAGACCTAGGCTGAGAACTTTCTGTAATGATTATCCGTCCCTATAACGTAGCGCTGGCCACTACACGTGAGCTGAGCTAAGGGGGCAGCGAGTGGGGTGAAACGCAGCGGGAGGGCTGCAGTACTCGACCTGCCTCCTGCTCTGAACCCAGAGCTGAGGGTGCTCCGAGGGCTGCCCACAGCACGGGGCACCCAAAAGCCGAGACGCTTTGGGCCCTTCATGCTCTAAAGCTCTTGGAAAGGGGGGACAAGAATTCCTAGAGCGGCTCTTCTTGGAGTGTCCCTGCATGTCAGCAGGGATGTGAGCTGTGGAAAAGCTGGAGGGAGAGGGCGAGCTGCTCCTTGGGCACTCACAGAGTGAACTGCCACAGGCCAGGCCCTCTCTTCTGCCTTCACCATGGAAAAACCTCCCATTTCTTTTTGCATCCAGTAAAGATCTGCATCTTAACAGATGCAGATACATCAACAGCTCTGATGCTGTTACAGAGCAGCATCTGCTTCCATACACAAAATTTCTGCCCTAGAGATCGCACAGTCTATGCTGACATAGAACTTAAAAAGCAAACCAAAGCAATAAAACATTGAGAGGCATTCCTGTCGTAAGCGTTGTGCCTAATTCCATAGCCATACTTCGCTTTATTTCCAGCCTCCCACTTCCAAGGCCATTGCTCCATAGACTGATCCAGCAACTCTCATTTACTTTTCCATACATCGGTTGTTTCCAGTTATCACTGCTTTAATCGGCAGACACTAATAAGGTAATTTTTACCATTAGATCTGTGTGGGTAATTTTTCTATTTCCATTACTGAAATACTCTGGCTATGGAAAATTTCAAGTTGTTAACTGCAACGAATTAACATATAGTCTTATTTCCCTTCTTTCTTACACGAAAAGGGAAAACTGAAAAAGATTCTCTTTCTGTCACCTCCACAGCCTTGATCCATCCCTGGATGATTTCCAAATTCTTGGTGATCCAGAATGTAGGATGGTCGCAGGTCTCGGATGCCCTAGGGCCATGGCGGCCATTGTTCGGTTAGGCCGCCATTTGGGGGCAGAGCCTCTCGCCCAGCCACCCTCGTCTCTGCAGGGAGTTGCGGGCGTGTTGGAGAGGTGCATAACGTGCGGCGCCGACACGGAGCCCTCTGCGGCCGCAGGCGGCTCCGCAGGCAGCTCTGCAGGGGAGCAATGGGCAACGGTGGCAGAGAAGGGGTAGGAGACACAAGGATGGCAACAGCAGCAGGGCGCGAGGTGGAGAAGGGAGCTCACTGCGGGCCCCCCCACCAAAAGGGAAAAAATTGGCCTCTGATTTAATGTTTCACTTGTGCTGACTACAGATCTTCAGTATCTTTTTTTTATCCTTTCTTCCCTAGAAAAGGTCTAGGAGTGTCTGGGGGTCTTGACACCTTTTACCCTTTTGTGGCTGACATCCATTCGTCCAAGCTATGAAGTCTAGGAAAAAAGTTCAAGGGATGAAAGACTTCCCAAAGGATAGTTGAAGATATTTCCCCTACCATATTAGAGTTAGGTCCTTTTGTAAGCCAGCTTTGAAACCCCATATCCTGAATCCTTCACTGGGTGTAGCAACTACTCAGTTATAGTAGCAGTTTCTCTGTCCTGCTGCCTACACCTGTGGATCCTAAAAAGTTCCTGCTGACACCTGAGAAGGATGGATAGAGCTGTAAATCTGTCAGCCAGCCTCCCACTTACCCCTTTCTCATCCGGCCAGCACTTGGCTTCGTGCAGGTGCCCTGCTCTGTGGGGCAGCCTGTGTGGAGTCCAGTCTGGCAGAACAGACATGGCTCTTCTGCTAGGCTGTGCTTAACAAGGCGCCTGCTGTTTGCTGCTCCCTCCTCTTCCCCTCCTTGCTCATCAACCAGCTCAACACCCAGCTGCAACGTACATATATATGTGTCCTATAGGAGTCCTATATATATATGTGTGTGTGTATTTATATTGAGTTTTATGAAGATAACCCTATAATCTACAATGGCCATCTAATGCTGTGTACAGACACTAGGAAGAGCCAGAATCACACATGCAGCAGAATAGCACAGCATGAAGGCACCAAATAGAAGGCGAATTTCCTTCTAAAAATGCATTTTTATTATTTATACTTTTTTATTATTTATATTTAAAAAAAAAACTCTGCTATGTGGCAGATGCTGGGTTTGGAGATAATTCCCCATTAGATTAAAAGGATGTTATAATACATGTTTTGTCTGAAAACTGTCAAGTGCTTCTCCAGTGCTTCCCTTGTTAACGACCCTGTGCCACCAACTTGTTTTCTGCCCTCCTGGAGAGAGGGATTCATCTCCTGATCCTTGCAGTCATTGGCTTCCTGTTGGAAATGCCAAGGAAGATGCCAGTTCATCTGAATGTTTTCAGCAGTCAGTCATATAAAAAAAAAAAAAAAAAAAAAATTTATTAGTTGTAGCTTAACAACTATTGTCATAACTGAGAGTTAACACGTGTGAACACATCATGGGCTCTTGCTGGAGGAATTAAGAGCCCTTTCCCTTTGCCTGTGTCCCATGGCATTCTCCTTATCATGTTAAAAGCCCGAACCATGTGGTTGCAATGTCAGCTCTGAGGTCAACCTAGCCCCAAAGCAAGGAATTTTGTCTAGCTGGAATCCCCTGCCCCACAGAGGGGGTGCCCATTCTGGAGGAGGCAGATCCCAGGATTGCTGGGCTCCAAGGTGGAGCGCAGCCACCTCTCCCTCCCAGCACCTCCACCTAGGCCGAGGCCTCCCGGCCTCTTGCTCTGCTGGCGCTCTCTGGTGGAGAGAAAACAACTGGCTCCAGACAGTGAAAATGCACCAGAAAATAAAAGTGGAGCCTGACTGGCATGACTGCCCCTCTGAAAGCTCACAGTGCTTTCCTGAAGTTTACTAAAAACACTTTTGAAGTCATCGTAATAGAAAAAAATAATACACTCAAAAGTATTTTTTTCTATTGCTCTCCCAGATAGAATAAAAGCAATGAAGTGCAATTCCAGATAAAATGCCTTTCACTTGCCTTTGTTCATGTGATCCTAAAGAGAAAAATAAAGAGTTATAATTTGATAAAATAATCAGGGATTCCTGAAGGGAATGAGGGAAATAGTGATGAGCTTGGATGAATACAAAGACCATGGTGGTACTTACTAATTGTCCATGAGAAGCAAAACTGAGGGTCTGACGATGTCATCCCCTCAGAGCCTTTTTAGCAGATCAAGATTCCTTTACCCAGGAGAAGAGGGTGTCCTCTGGAAGAGGTGAGGGAGGGGAATTATTCTGGACTAGTGCCCACATGTTATCAAAGCTCTCCTAGTTACCACGCTTGCCTAGAGATGCCTCCTCAGCCACCAGACCGTGTTCCAGCAGGGCACCTCCAGGTGCCCTGAGTGTCCCCGCGTGGGACAGCATCTCTGCTACAGTGAGTCCCCTGAGGCAGGAGGGTCACGGGTGAAGCCGCAGCAACAGAAAGGGGCTACAGAAACAGCCCCAAGCTGCAGGGTGTGAGGAAGGGCAGGAGCAAAGGCAGCAGCTCTTCTCCCAGCTCGAAGTGCTGCCTCCTGCTGCTCCGCGTGCCTTGGGCTGGCTCTCCAAGTGCCCAAGCCAGTACAAGGACCTGCCTGTCACCCACCCCAGGACCTGCCTGTCACCCGCCACGGCAGAGTGGGAGAGGCTGAAGAGCCGCCTGTGGGTGGAAACGTCCCCTGTGCAGGATGTAACTCACCAAGGGCCACGTTTCACGTGCGGAGACTGCCAGGCTGCTCCTGCTGCAAGAGCTGTCCCTGTGAGAAGTGTGAAGCGCTGACACCTCTGGCTGACTTTTAGGCAAAAATCTCTTAATTAAGACATAGGGATATAACCACTTCATGGGTAAAGATAACCTTACCCAGAGACATGGGATGCTGGAATAACCTGGGCTGGTTAAAGCACAGTTTGCCAAAATAAGCACCTCTTGCACATCTGTACTGTCCTGACAGGGTACTCCTCTTAGGCTTCCCATTAGACTGCACCGGTGGCCTCTTTTGACCTTCTCTTTCTTTAATGTGGGAAATGAAATACTTTAAGGCTCAGAGATAAAGAATTAGTGGGAAAGGTTTGGTCTGATTTTATCTCTGCACATTGTAAATGTGTAAATGATCATTTCATTGCCAGAATTGAACCTATGGCTTTCTTTTTGTTCTACATACAGCTTTAACATTAAAAATGATAAATAATAAATATTTAAATAAATATAAATAATATAAGATTAAATGAGTCCATCCTGTCCCTTTATATGAGTTCTTTGGGACTTGGGGTCACTTTCTGGCTCCCAGGCCTGAGTGCATACCCTGCTGTGTCCTGCCTCAAGCCAGGACAGAATCCAGGCACTTCACATACTCATCATCCCTGTGCTGTGTGTGGGCCAAATTCAAGCTGTGGTTCCAAATGCTTGCAAAAAAAAAAAAGAAAGAAAAAAAAAAAAAAAAGGAAAGGAAAGGAAGCATTTTTGAAACTGAGGTATGTCATGAATACAGTTGCACTTGTTAACAAGTGAGATTTTATTGGTTTTGCTCATGCTTCTAGGATAACTCTACCAGTTAGCATTTTTTTTCTTGCCTTTCTAATACTGAAAGTGCAGGAAGTGAAGCTGTTAACAAAATTGATACTTCCAAGAGCCAAAACTGAGCATGTGAATGAACATGTAACTGTAGTGAATGATGTATGCGCAAGTATCTGGTTTCAAAATCCATCTAAAATCTAGTCAGCATCAATAAAAAACAGTTTGTATTTTTTAAGACTTGCTTTCCAACCATCAGGTAGAGAGATGTACTTACCTGTTAAATACAATGAAAGGTGGGATTTGGGAAATACACAGGTTGCTTAATAGAAGTACAACACACAGCACAAATTAGCAGGAAGCGAGAATCGCAATTCCCAGCTTCAAAGCAGACAAAATTATGAACAGCTAATTACTTGGTTACTAATCACATCCCTCAAGCTATACTTTGGCAGATAAGATCCTGCATGTTCAGAGGTGGATATCCCCTGTGTCTGCAGGACATATGAAAGTAATCAAGTATGTGCTGACACATATTTTGGCTATATTTTAAGAGTAAAAATATAAAACATTTCCAGCAACAGGACAGTCAATAAACCTTTGGAAAGTTGTTCTAGGTATTTAAATGTAGTTTTTCACTTTGTCAATTAACTTATGTATATTGCCATGCTGCAATGCATGTATGCATACATATATACATGCATGCAATACATGCATGCAATACAGCTCTGGCCGCGGCTCTCTGGGCATCTTGGCACCTTGCTCCTCGCTGTGAGGTATCCACAATCACCTGCCCGGATCCTGGCAGGAAGAAGGAGCTCCTCACTGAACAAAACATGGGACTTCCTGAAAGGAAGATCTGAAAGCGAAATATCTCTACCCATCTCGGTGACTTGCTCGCTTGTTTTGGTGCCTGGATTGGGCAAAACATACAGGTGGGACCCGTTGCCTAGGAAGGGCCACAGGGCACCAGGCAACCACCAAGAAAGAACCAGTAGGTAAAGACCAGGACAAGCTTGGAACAGGCTGCCCAGGGAGGCTGTGGAGTCTCCTTCTCTGGAGATCTTCCCAACCCGCCTGGATGCCGCCCTGTG